>BMAO01009007.1:0-70153 GCA_019973975.1 Trichonephila clavata | reverse complement strand
CACCTGACTCTCACGGTCACGGTATCGCTTTTGTGTATGACTTAAGAAAACAATTCACTTGTTTTTTACTTATATCCCGTTATTTATTTGAGATTTATTCCTATTATAAATAAGAAATCAATAACTATTGTAACAAAAAACACTAGCTGCATGGGCAGGCGTTGCACGGGCATCTCTTCAAGTGTATAGATTTTTTGCTTAAAAATTTCCCCTTTCCTATCTCGGTGCAAGCACTCTTCCTGGTGTGTTTGTGACTTCCATTTTAATATATCATTAAAATACCCTATTTCGAAATTTCGTCCATCTCTTCGCTTCATCGGATGGGTCTGTTTCGCGTCAGAATATCCCAGCGTTGCACGGGCTCTTACCGAGTACATCACTTTATCCCCATGGAAATTTCCCCTTTCCCTCTCGAAGCCAGCACTTCTATGAGAGTAATCTCTATATTTGTCATTAAAATTCCTTTTTTTTTCGAAATGTCTTCTACTTTTCCTTGTTAGAAATATTTCTTTTTCCTCGCTTAACCGGTGCCATACGGGATTTTTCGAGAATATAAAACTATTTTTCCCTTCTTTTTTCCTCAAAGATAATGTCAAATTTCTGTTTTCGATTAATAATTTACAAAATTAATCTTATTTTATCCAATAGAAAGCAGCCATTGTACGATTTTTAAAATAATTTAGTAATGAATTATAAAAAAACAATACTGTGTTTTAGTTTTTTAAAAAAATATCAATTTACATCCATATATAGTTTTATGGTCCGGCTTTACACAGGATTTTTCTTGTGTATAACTGTGTTCTTTTATTATTGTGTTTCTCAGAAACACAATTAATATGTTTGCCTACGTAGTCTCTGAAAGTTGTCTTTCCGCGCATGCAAGATAAGCCCTCAAATTCTTGAATTCTGTGGTAGGCTTACCACCAATAATTATTATTGGCAGGGGTCGATTTTGAGAATTATTTTAGTTATATTTTTAAGCTTCCCCGAAACGAAAAACTACTTTTTTTAAAAAAACAGTTTTATGTATAAAAAATGTCAAAAAATAAAAATTTGCAAAATTTCGTGAATCTTTAAACATTATTACAATATTCCTTTTCAATTAAAATTGGAACCTTAGGAAAAGGTAAAAAATTTACCAATATTCTTAAAAAACAGTTTTATCTCTATTCGGAATTTAAATTTTTTTAAAAAAACCATAGATATATTTGCGTTTTAGAAATTGTGTTTTTAATAAAAAACATCTTAAATAAATCACATATCAAAAGCAGTTATTTTTCTATCAAAGTGAAGGAATCAGTCAATAAAATTCCAGTAAGGCTGAAAACTGGATTTTGACGACAACATATGTAGTTGTAAGACTTTGATTTCAAGGATATATATCACGTTAATCACATGTTAAAAGCCTTTTTTTTTAATCTGTGAATGAATTAAATCAAAAAAGCTACGTCATAAAATTTCAGTTTACCTGAAATAAATTTTCTGCGCCATATTACGTCATTGTGTCATATGTTATGGTTGCATGGCCCAACCCTGTACGGGCTTTTTCCGAGTGTGTATAATTTTTTGCCAATATAAATTTCCTCTTCCCATTTCGATGTCATTACTTCCTCGGCTGTGTGTGTTTTCTATATTTTGTCATTAAACTTCCCTTTTTCGCAATTTGTTCCATATCTTTGTCCCGTCGGACGGTTCTGTTTCCCCTCTATTTAGCCCGGGGTAACACGGGATTTTTCCAGGAGTATAACTTTATCCCATTGGAAATTTCCTTTTTCCTTCTCGATGCCAGCACTTCTGAATAAGGGTGTATGCGTGATGTGAAGGATTTCTATACTTATGCCATTAAAATTATCTTCTTTCCGAAATGTCTTCAATTTCTTTTCCTTTATAGATTTCTATTTCCTCAGTTTAGCCCGGCGTTTACACAGGCTTTTTCGTGTATAAAACTCTTTTTCAGTCTTTTTTTCCTCAGTGATAAAATCTTTCTTTATATTTCTATTTTCAATTTTTAATTTACAAAACTAATCTAGTTTTATCCACAAGAAAACAGATAATGTACGATATTATGATTAAATAATTAATTTTGTAAAATAAAATACAAATCAATACCAATTTAGTACAAAATAATATTATATAATACAAATAATACAAAATATATAAATTTATATCCGTTTTTATTAAATAATGAATGCAAAATAACTGCTTATTTCTGGATGTTTGGTTATTTGATTAAAAAAATTTAACTATAAAAAAGAAGTATGGGAGAGTAAACCTAGACACATACATTTGCTTGAATTCACTGCATAAAAAACATTCAAAATGAAAATAATACTATAAAAAAACATTTTAGCATTTTCTTATATTTTTAATGTCTTTCACACTAAATTGTTTGTTTTTTTTTAAATAAATAAAACTATCTGTTTTGTGTATCAGAAAGTAGTCTTTCTGAATATGCTCCATAAACCTCACACACATATACACAAACTGGTCAATTCTGTCGTTGGTTACTGGCATTTGGTGATATAAGCAATGTTTTTCGTTGCATTTTTATGGCCCCTTGAAATGGAAAAGTGCCTTTTAAAATATTTTATGTGGGAAAAAAAGCATAAAAATAGAAACAATCTTCAAAATTACGAAATTTCCTAAATTTTTAGAATAACTTTTACAATATTTCATCTCAGTGTAACTTAGCATCATCTAGAAGTATATATACAATTTACCAATCTACTTTAAAAATAGTCATAACTTTCTTTTTTTTTAAATTTAAATCCAAGAAATGCAGATAAATTTGTAAAAAATGTAAAACATCCCCTTAGAATTTGGGATTTTAATAATACATTTCAAGTTAGTCTCACGTTAAAAGCATTTATTTTTTAAACAGAGTAAGTTAATACAGTCAATAGAGCAACGTCATAAAATTCCAAGTTTGGCTGAAAACCGATTTTTGACGCATGCTTTTGTCACTGTTGTAACAATAACATTGCTGCAACAATGGAGACGAATCAAAGTTTGCACGAAAAAAACGGGTTTTTTGGAGGTTTTTAATTAATATATTTTTAACTAATTGCAATATCAAAATATAAATGGGCTATACTGCTTGCCCGGATCATTCCCAATCTTTTGGTACCTTCCGGGAGTTCTGCGTAGTGCGGTTGATGAGGAGATAGACGCACATAGATACATATACATACATAGATAGGTACATACGTTTGTTTACCTTCGGATTTTAATAGTGTAGATATCTAGTTTGCTAGAATATGTATTGTTGCTGTAAATGTAGGATATATGTGTATCTATATATAAAGGACAAAAGCGATTCACTGACTGACTGATCACGATATCTCCGGAACTGTTCAACCTATAGATTTGAAATTTGGTAGACATGTTCCTTTCATAGAGTAGAGATCGGCAATTAACGGATTTTTAGCGAAATTCGAACCGCAAGGGGTGTTGCGGGGGTTAAGGGGTGTTATAAATAAAATTGTTTCCATTTTTAAACTACACGACGCTCAATTTTGAAATTCGGTAAGTAGATTCCTTTCATAATGTAGAGATCCGCTACAAAATGAGCTTGGTGAAAATCACCCCCCCCCAAGTGGCGTTGCGGGGGCTTGTTGGGCGTTTTAGATAATTATTTCCATTTTTAAACTATTAGACGCACAGTTTTTAAATTTGATAAATAGATTCCTTTCATAGAGTAGAGATCAGTTATAAGATGGGTTTTGTGCAAATAGCCCCCCAAGTGGTGTTGTGGTGGATTAATGAGCGTAATAGATAAATATTTGCGTTTTCAAACTATCATATCTACCTGCTTGAAAATTGGTAGGCATGTTTCTTTCATGGAATAAATATCCGCTACAAAATGGGTTTTGGAAAAATTGACCCTCGGGGTGTTATGGGGGGTTAAGGGGAGATATAAATAATTATTCCGATTTTTAAACTATTAGACGCACACTCTTGAAATTTGGTGAGCAGATTCCTCTCATCGGGTAGAGATACGCTACAAAAAGGGTTTCGTGAAAATCGACCCCCAAGTGGCATTGCGTTAAGTGTTATAGATAATTATTTCCATTTTTAAACTACTCGACTTACATTCTTGAAATTTGGTAAGCAGATTCTTTTCATAGAGTAAAGATCCGCTACAAAATGAGTTTGGTGAAAATTAACCTCCAAGTGGCGTTGTGGGGGCGTTTTAAATAATTATTTCCATTTTTAAACTATTGGAGACGCACAGCTTTTAAATTTGATAAGTAGATTCCTTTTATAGAGTAGAGATCAGATACAGAATGGATTTTTTGTGAAAATAGCCCCCCCCCCAATTGGTGTTGCTCGGGATTAAGGAGGGTGTAATAGGTAAATGTTTCCGTTTTTAAACTACAAAACATACCTACTTGAAAATTGATAGACATGTTTTTTCCATGGATTAAAATCCGCTACAAAATGGGTTTGGGGAAAATTAACCCCAAGGGATGTTGCGGGGGTTTAAGGGGAGTTATAAATTCCGATCTTTAAACTATTAGACGTACAATCTTGAAATTTGGTAAGAAGATTCCTCTTATAGGGTAGAGATCCGCTACAAAATGGTTTCATTGAAATCGACTCCGAAGTGGCGTTATATAGGAGCGTTATAGATAGTTATTTCCATTTTTAAACTACTGGAAGTACAGTCTTCAAATAGACAAGCAGAATCCTTTTATGGAGTAAAGATGTGCTGTATAATGTGTTTTGTGGAAATCGACCCCAGGTGTCAAGGAGGATCATAGGAAGGTCATAAATAATTATTCCCATCAAGGAGCGCATAAATAATTATTCCCATTTTTAAACTATGAGACGTACAGTCTTGAAATTTGGTAAGCAGATTCCTTTCCTAATGTAGAAAACTGCTACAAAATGGGTTTCGCGAAAATTAAACCACAAGTTTCATTTTGGGGGATTAAGGGGCGTAATAGATAAATATTTCAGTTTTTAACCTGTTATATCCCGCTTGAAAATTGATAGGCACGTTTCTTCCTTGGAACAGAGTTTTTCCTAACAAAAAGTAAAACAAAAATCGACCCCTAAGGATGGTTGCGAGGGATCAAGGGGAATTAAGGGGGGAAAAACTACAGCTTTTGAATAGTTATACCCACGTACTTGAAATTTGTTAGGCATGTTTCTTTTGTTGAATAGGGAACTACTAAGAATGTATTTTATGAAAATCAACTCCTGGGGGAGCAGGGGATTACTGATGAGTATTGACAAGAAAAACTCCTTTTTTCGAACAACAAGGACTATAATAATGGAATTTGTTTTGCATTTTCCTTTGTTAAATTGAAATCTGCTAAGAACAGTTATATTGGAGAACGACTCTCAACGGAATTACGGAGGGTATTGATAGTAAAAACTTCGTTTTTGCTCTATTACATTTAGAATTGAAACTTGTCCTGCATGTTTATTTTACGGAGATTTTATAAAAATTGGTTTTGCGGAAATCCACTTTCTTATAGGGTTACGAAAGTGCAAGCATCATTCTATACTTCAATTTTAGAGATTTTTAGAAAATACAAATAAGAAAACCTGTCCTTTTTTATATCAATAGTCGAGTGAGTGAGTGAGAGAATATTAACGTCGCACTGATTAGCAACACGAGGGCTTTTGGCGACGGTCCGCGTAATTTTGAACCATGGTCAAGTGACGCGGACGACACCTGAGCTGGCACCCCCCTCTCCTAACTACCACGCCACACCAACGGGAGGACGTTTGAGCTCTCGACAGATCAATAGTCGAGAGTTACAAGTATAATTATTAGTTACATTTATAATTATATTTTTTCAATATAATCGAATTCTTAATGCTAGACTTAGATATCAATTATATATATATATATATAACATCGTGAAATATCCAGCGATGCGGATGGGTATCGGCTAGTCCTCCTATATTTTTTAAAAATGTTTAAAAGATGCATTATGAACTGTCCTATTAGTATTTCTAGGTAGGTATATTTATTGTTGTTAACTTAAAAATGGTATGTTTATGAAGTAAAATCAAAAAATTGTTCTACAACTTTATCATCAAATTTCTAAAGACGAGTTTAACTAAAAAAGTTTCAAGTCTGTTAAACAAACAATAAAAAATACGAAGTTTTTTTTTTTGCAATAGGATATAGCTAAAGGGGACATTTATTTTTTTAAAAACAAATACTGCTTACTTAGCTCAGAGAAATGTATTTCTTTTACAACAAACACAGGTTTTAAAAAAAAATATCTTGCTTATCATTTCAAGTTTCATATCTTTCTCAAACGATTTACCTCTCTAATATAATATCTGTTATTTTAACAGGAATTTTTATTTTATTTTGTGAGAAATGGTTTAGTAATAATCCCAAATTAGAGTTTTGAATGTGATATATTCGAAATAAAGTTTTCAATATGAACATTTCCTTGCTTCAGAGATAAAACTGGTGATTACTTAATGTGCACAAAAATCAATATTTTTTCTGATCCACAGGATTACGCTCACTTTCAAATGGATATACTTTCGATAAAGCGTTGCCATTTAAATTGCTTTAAGCGTTGCCTTAAAAGAATTTTCCATCTCAGTTTTATTATTTTTATTTTCAAGCCGAGTTATACTAATGTGCATTTTATAAAGCTTTTTCGATAAACATTTAATGAATTCCAGGGTGTAATTTAAATTAGTGAACAACTTTTAATGATTTATTTCAAAACTTTTTCGGGAAGTAAAACTGGTTTTTATTTTAGTAACTTTTTAATCTCTGTTCCGTTTAATTCAACAAGACGGATTTCCAGAAGTGACATACATATTCATATACAGTCTCAAAAAAGTATTGGGACTCCAGGCATGCATGACTGTAAAGCCATGTATAAAAAATTTTATCACTTTAAAACAAAAAACAAAATAAATTAAGAAATATTTTAACATTTGGTATTTAGTATATAAGGAAAATTTTATAAGTTTTATAGAATTATAATTTGATCTAGCTTTTCAAATATAATTCAAAGGCAAACTGGAGTTAAAAAAGTATTGGGACACTTTTGAGATGAGAAACTTAACAAATATACAGCGCATCAATAGAATTTAATTTCCCGTCACTCTTTTAGACTAGAAGTTTAAACATAAATGTTTCAACAGATAAGATTATTTATAGAAAAAATGTTGAGAAACAGAGTTATATCGGTTGGTGTGCGAAATCTCGTAACAAGTTATTGGAAAGAGGGAAAATCAGTTCGCTGTATAGGAAAAACTTGAAATTACTACTGTTTTTAACATCATTGACAGGTTCAAGAAAACAAATAGTGTTAAAAATAAGCAAAGATCAAGGCGTCCAAAGATATTTAACGAAGGTAAAGAGAGGGGGATTGTGAGGGACAAGTACACATTAATCCATTAATTAGTGCAATAAAAATGACTTTGCAATGTAAAAGTAGGTTCGGAAAATCAGTAAATCCTGAAACTGTCAGAAACGTTTGAAGAAAATATAAGTATCACACAAACACATGGCAGAGTACCTCAAAGAAAGCCCTCCAGCAGCCAAGTAAATCCACAAGCTAGGTTGGCATTTGCTATAATGTATGTAAGATAACCAACAGAATAATCAGAAAATGTAATTTTTGTTGATGAAATAAAATATAACATTTTCGGATCGGGTGGTTAGTAAACAGTTTGGTGGAAATCAAATACAGCAATGCATGTCAAAAATTTACGGCATACTGTCAAATATGGAGGAGGTAACCAAATTATCTGGGGCTGCATGACAAGCTCTGGTGTCGGGAACTTACATTTTATTGGTGGTATAATGAATAAATATGTCTATCTTGACATTCTCAAGCGAAATTTAAAGCAAAGTTTGAGCAAGGTGAGAATCTCAGGACATTTTAATTTGTACCAAGATAATAACACGAAACGTAATGGAGATATTTGCAAGTTATGGATCCTCTACCACTGTCCTTGTGTTATTAAGACTCCTGCATAAAGTCCAGACCTTAATCCCATTGAACATGTGTGGGATTATTTGCAGCAAAAACTGTATGAGCACCAAATTTTTAAGAAGCAGGATTTTAAAAAAAATATTTGGTCGAGGAATAAACCAAAATCGATGGATCATTTTGGAAACAATTGATTCAATCCATGCCAAATAGATATCGAGAGGTTATAAAAAGCATGGGTGGCCCAGCAAGATATTAATTTTGAAGTTTGAATTATTTTTCTTAATTTAATGAGGAGTGTCCCAATATTTTTGAACACGTTTTTTAACTCTAATTCCTTTATTTTCAATTTAACCACAACTGCATTAATGTACGAGTTTTGTTCAAATTATCATTGCTTGTATTTAACAAAACAACATTTTTTTCTTTTTTTGTTTCATTTGTATGTTTAAGTAAAATATTAGGATAAAAATCAATGAACTGGTAGTGTGTCCCAAGACTTTTTTGACAGACTGTATATTTTTAAGTAAGGTTTGTAAAGTTTTAAAAGGTTTAAAAACTTTAAATGTGTGAGAAAAGCAAGGCAGGTCTTTACTAATTCCTAATAAAAACCAAAGTACTTATTTTTCAAACGTTTTTTTATATTTTTAAAAACACCCCCCCCCCCATTATTCAAATTTCTCCCCAAAACGGTATCTAAATGCACTTTAATAGATTAATGTCGTTCTCGGAAGCAACTTAAGGGATACTGGCAAAATGCCAAAGGAGATGGAGGCCGCCATAAAAAGCTTTGGCTGTTCGCGTAGGATCTCACTTGAATGACACTTGAGTAAGCACCCCCATCTTCCAAACTTTCACACCACACTCACACGAATATTATTCACGTGTCCTCTCTTGAGTCCTTTTGCACGTCGGCTCTTCAGTGACACCAAGATCCGAACCTACGACTCGACAGAGACAACGAGGATCACGTGATCGCATCCCTGGCCACTCAACAAATGCGGCCATCTCAATTAAATATGCAAAGCTCTTTGAAAAAATGTCATTTATCCAATGAACGTAAAACTCCTAATTATTATATATATAATACTGGTTACCTTTAACAAGGTTAGAAATTTCGGTTCACTAAATTGATTGAAATTAAATGGGGGGAAAATTCTTGTATATTCATATCATTGTTTGATAAATATCAACATTTTCAGAAGTCATGAGGCAAATAACGAGTTAAAGAAGCGGAGTAAAAGTTTTATCAGATAACTCTAAATGTGCGATTTTGTGCTATAGATAGGTACCGCATAAAAAGATACCACAAAAAAAAATATTGAAAAATCTGATAATATAACAAACAACTTAGTCAACATACTACAGAATTTTTTTATGTGGTAGACAGTGGCCGCATAAAAAATATCGCTCTTAGAAAATATACGTACATTTATGAAAAAGTACTCCTAAACAAAATAAATAATTAAATTATACATGGAAACATTTTAAAAACATTATTACATACATAAATTTCTAAAATTAAATTAATTAAAACATAAATTTCTCATTCTGTACATGGAGAGGTTTTCAAAATCCACACAAATAATTTGCTGCTAACTCATCGTAATCAAAGAGCTTCTCTTCCTGTGATGAATTAGTTCAACGGGGCCGTGGGTAGCCTAGTGGTTAGAGCATCGGACTCCAGACCGGAGTTCCTGGGTTCTATCTCCGATGCCACTAAATACCACCGAGTACACATGGAGTACATGTTCGTTAAATCAACGGCTCCGAAAGTCTTGGGGGCGGTCGCAGCAGAAACTACGAGTGCAGGGGGCTGGAGAATATTTCCCTCTCCTTCAGTTCCATGCCAAAATTGTGGAGGTGGAGATAGGTGGTATCGCCATCTATCGTTAAGAAGTCCAACCTGTCTCACAGGCGCTGGCAACTTTCATTCCTTCCCTTCGGGAAGGACACGACAACAACAACAATTAGTTCAAAATCGCTTTCGTCGCTTGAAGATACAATTTGTGTGGTTGTGTGGTCACAGGTATGAGCATGCTGAAGAAGATGTGAAGTCAATAATATTTTTCACTCAAAAGAGCTCAATATTCACTGAAATGTGCATCAGCATTACGTTTTGAATCGAAGAGTTTGTGTGAAGTTTTTAATCCGGTGACCTTTGAATCAATTCTCAGCTGTTTGGTAAAATGAAGCAATAAATGATGTTTCATTCCATAGATTCTGGGTTTCAAGCATTTAGATCATAAATTATTTTTTTCCCCATGCTCGAGTCTTTTTTCTTATTACCTTTTTCAGAAAACCTGGACCTGGATTCATCAATAAGAAATTATTTATAAGAAATTGCAATCGTTTATTAGAAGTAGCTGACGCATCCCCTCCTTTTTCACATAAAGAACACTTTTTTTTGTTTGTTGTATTTTTATTAACCATGAGTATTTTCATTTTAGGGTTGTAACTTAATCTTTCAGTCGCCAAATCTGGAAATGAGAAATCGTTAATCCTGATGATCCTGATCAGGATAATGGAACAAAATTATTAAATTATTGTATTATCATCGGTCCTTGAGAAGTGTGCAAAAATTCAAATTAACCTGGACTTTTTAAAGTGGGTAAAAATCGAGTTCAAAAATTCCGTTACAGGTGAAGCTTTTAGAAGCGTGTTGAAAAATAATCGAAATAATTTAGGTATGTCATATCTCGTTGAAGTCCTCATTCCCTGTCACCAATAATGTGTGAGGACAGAAGTCTGGCGGCATTTTAAGATAAGTGAATTTCGAATATTAGAGAAAATAAATTGAAAAAAGATTTAAAATGAATTCATTAAACATTTATTGTCAAATTAAAAGTATAACATACCTCTCTTTTTAAATATTTCTATTCGTTAAAAGCTAGTAAGATAAAAAGAAGCGTGTTTCAGAACAATTTGTTGATTGCGGGTTTCTTCGTTTCGATGCACTGCGGTGATGTTTGTTGATGGGCTGTAGAGACGTGTTGCGTGATACCTTCACAATTTTGGTTGCGGGAAGTTTTTGTTTTTCTTACATAAAAATTGTTTCCATGGAAAAGCTAAGATTCCTAGGATTACCGAGAAATACGACTAACAAAAATAATCGAATTTATAGACTGTGCAGGAAATCGTTTGATGCCGATAGTGAATTCATATTCTCTTTGAACCCAATTTTATATTCTTTCTTTTTTTTATATAGTTTCGGAAGCAATCATAACTTCAGTTCAAAGAGTTACGGAAAAAGTATATAAATTATTTTTACATCTAAGATTTGACTTCAGTTACACTGGAATAAGAAAAAAAAGCGCAAAATGAATTTTCTCTATCTTCAATATCAATTGAAAATAAAATTCATTTTTTGAATTTTTTACACCTTTTGAGCTCTTTTCAGTTCCTCTTTTAACAATTTTTTATCAAGGGCAATTGAAAATATTTTTGTTTCATTGATATCTCGATTCATGTATCGCACAATCAATTTTTTTCACTCTCCCCTTTTCTCTAACTTCATAAAAGTACTTGAGGATCGACAACTACTTAGAGTGAGTGCCCCATGCCGCAAAAAGAGGCTTCATACATTTACAAACACCCATGCCTTCTCCGGGATACGCAACACACATGAGAAATTAAACTTTTTAACTAATGAAATTTATGTAGTTCCCTTGACAAATGCTTATATCTATACTACGTATATTAGTGGTAATTATCAAAAGCTATACTTCAAATGATCATTAGTTAACTTGGATCTGTGAATAAGTTTGGATATTTCATCCAGGAAAATGTTTTTGCCTCATACATAAGCAGATAAGAGAGCAGGAAAAAGACCAGAATTCAATTTAAATAAATTTTGATAGCTATATTTGTGCATAATATGGAAAACCAATTACCTCCAAAGGATTTATTTATAATTTTATGCGTATTATTATAGTTCGTAGAGATAAAGTGACAATGATAAATCTTTACATGTAAGGAAAAGCGACTACCTCATTCATCATGGTTCTTCCGGAACTATTAGACAGTCTTGTGAAATTTGGTAGGCATGTTCCTCTCATGAAGTAGAGATCCGTTAAGAACGGATTTTTCGCAAATCTTCTTCCTAGGGGCATTGCGAGAGCCTTGGGGGCGCTATAGAAAAATATTCCCTTATTTGAATTATTACACCTACAAGCTTCAAAAGTCGTAGGTACGTTCTTTTCTAAGATTAGAGGTCCGCTACAAAAGGGTTTTGCGAAAATTGAATCTTAAGGTAACGGCTACCTAAAATTGTGAATTATGCCGAAAATTGACAATTTATGATTTTATTTTATAGGACATCTTATTAGCTTTATAAAAATACCAAGTGTATTACTTTCCGTTCACTAGAACAAAAACTGCAAGCGTTTTAGTATGAGCAGATACCATTACTTTAAGCAAGATGTCATACTTTAAAACGCGTTTTACTTGAAATGCGTTTTTTTTTAAATGCTCAAACGAGGACAGCGATTGCTCAAAAACTTATGAAAATAAGTAACTGGAAATTTTTTGTGTATGTTCTGTATAATAATGAAAGTGTTTTATCTTTCAGATTTATCAATCACTGTTTTATTACAAAATTTACAGTCTCCAATGTTAACACAATCACCGTTTTTTAAGCAATTTCATATGATAACTAAGATAAAGTTCTCTAGTTTTTGTAAAAATTAAAATATCTCTTATCCTGAAGATCATTTCAAGAAGGAGCATCATAACATCAGAATTAAAAAATTGAAATTTTTTTTAATAAACTTTTGCTACAGAAGGAGTCGCGTTTATGTTATTTTTTGTAAATTGTTTCCAATTTCACCCCATCTTAATATAGTAAATTATTTTTCTCTTCTTAATTTTAGCATATTTTTCTTAAAATGTACTAAACAAATCTGAAAATAACGAACAAATCCCCATATCTCCATTTTTTTAAAAAACAAGTCGCAAGTTTTCGGATACCAAGGGACGTTGCAGGAGCTTTGGAGCTTCCCGTTTTATAATATTAGACCTGCAAACTTGAAATTTTGTTGGCATTTTCCTATCTCTGAGGAGAGGTCCATTAAGAACGAATTTTTTTACGAGTACCGATCCTTGAGGGGATTTCGAAAGCTTAAGGATTAGATAGTAATAGTTTTTTAAAAAATCCTTCTTTTGAACTGTTAGATTCACATACTTAAATTTTGGCAAGCATGCTTCTTTTTATGAATAGAAACTCGTTAAAAACTGATTTTACGGAAATAGACTTCTTTAGGGCAGAGGCAAGGAATTAATGCGGCGTATAAATAAAACAAAATTCCATTTCCGTAGTACTAGAACTACAGTTATAAAGTTTGGTAAGTGTTCTTTGTTGTTGTTGAATGAAAATTCTGAGAACAGAGAAATCGACTCTAATAGGGGTTTACGGGGCTTTTCTATAATGAATAATTCAGTTTAACAATTAGATTTAGACTTAAAATTTAACATTCATGTTTATTTTGATGCGTAGAGGTCCATTGAAAATTGGTTTTGAGATAATTCTATTTGCTAGATGGGGGTTACGTAAGTGTCAAAAACAATTCTCTTCAATTTTAAAAATTCAAGTCCTGTGCTTTTAAAATCAAGAGGAGATAGTTATAAGAATGTTTGTCAATACATCCGAACACAGGTAAGTAGTTTCTATACGTTCGACATCATGAAATAACCAGCGAGAAGGGCAGATAACGGCTAGTATTTTTTTATAAATGTAAAAATAAAACGCTATTTTTATGGGAAAATTGTTATAATTATTTTCTTTTTCATTCCATATGCAATGTGGGTATGGTAATCCACGATTATCTGCATATATTGGAATTTTAATTTAAAGCAATTTTTTTTTTTTAACTCGAGCAATTTTTTCAACTAAAACTATTTTTAAAATCAAAACACAAAGAAGTATCGAAACTGCTTTCTTGAAACAGCTCTAGTTACCAAGGTAATCAAGTGATGGTTATTAACTCATGACTGTCGCAGTATAGTTCGATGCCACAAAAAGCTTATCGTATAGATAGACTTATGCACGTTAAATTTAACAATGCTTAATATGCTGAAGATGACGTTGTGAGGATTAATGCAAATTAGGGTATTAGCAGGACTAATCCTAGCGGTTTTGTGACAGTAGTGCGTTCAATAACTGTACAATTAAAAGAAAACAAAGTTATAAAAAACTTTAGTCATAAAAATGCGGCCTGAAAATGAGAGAATTTTACCTCGCACCGTTTAGCTACACGAGGGTTTTTGACGACGAACCTCGTAATTTTGAACCATGGTCAAGTAGCGAGGACGACACCTGAGCTGGCACGCCCTCTCCTAACTATCATATTACGCCAAGGGAGTTTGAATTCTCGACACATTTAACGTGCATCGCTCCCCTTCATGGCTGGTCTTCTACGGTACTGGGGTCGAACTCATGACACGCCAGTCACAACTCTGATACCTTGACCACTTGGCTACTGCGGCCACAAAAATACGACCTGATATAAAAGGACTAACACTCATACAATGCTTACGATTTTTTTCATCAAAACTCACAAACGAAATATCTGCATAAATAGCATTTCCCAACTGATTTTATGAGGCATCCATTATGGCTTGAAATATCGGCGGAGGAAAGGGAGTATTTTTGACATTAGAACCAATTTGTAATATAATTCTGTTATTTTTCCACTTACTCCATTTGTACTTTTGTCCTTTACGATTTCCTACTCTTTTAAGCTACCGAGAAACAGCCCAGTGCGTTCTAGAAGAGAATGGCTCACTGAATAGTTTGGAAAATGGCCGACTTTGGAATTCACTCTCATCTTATTCAGGAAACGTTCGACCGGCCAGAGATATGAATATTCGCGGCAGACGAATATTATAGTTTAATTTGTGAAAGTTGTAAGATTGTAGAATTATTATAAGTCAATTCTCGCATTGGAATAATTCTCAAACTGTGGTCCAAGCTTAGAAACCAACCTCGGTTTGGTCACTTTCTTATCAATTATGAAATAGAAATACCACTTCCACCCTTGTCTTTTGTGAAATAATTTCGTTTAAGTTTTATTACTTTTCGCGGATCCTTTTTTTTATTTGTTCGAATATCTTTAAACATATGAAAAAAGAATCCTTTCGAATTATTTTGGAAAATGGTTATTTAATCGTGAATATTTAAACTTCCATTTAGAAAAATCTTTGTCGAACAATCTATGTATGCAGAAAGTCAGAAGTCATTTAGGTAATGTGTAATTCTCATTCGCTGTAACTCATTAACAAACTGTTTGAAAAATAAAATTGGATAAATCAAAAATGATATTATTTAGTATTTGATTTTAATTCAATATAGAAGGTTTTATCCAAAAATGAGGTGAATTTGTCTTTAATTTTTTTTAATAATATCTCAGGAACAGTTGGGACATAAGTGCGACAACTTAATCAAACAGTTATGTCAACTCCCCGTCTGGGGATTAAAGCAAACCAAAGATGGCGCATCAACTTGAACGTTACTCCGAAAAAATGCGTGCTGTCATTTCATTTTTATCAGTTAAGGAAAAAATTACGTGTGAAATTAATCGAGAGTATGTAGTAGTGTTTAGAGAGAGTACCATGTTTCAGAAACAAGAGCCTATGTGTGATGTAATGCATTAGCAAGTGGAAGGAATACTGCTGTGTGTAGGACAGTGCTTCTCAAACTTTCAGTATTTGCGAAACAATATTCAACAACAGTTTTCATCGCCCCTCATACAATTAACAATGCATTGAATTCAATAATACTGTGTTTTGATGCTAAGGTTGCAATACGACTTTAACCTACCAAGTGCCACCGACGTATATATACGTCTCCCTCAGCCAGTGCGTTAAAAATTCCCCGGACGTATATATACATCTTTCTGAAGTACGATCTTTCCTGTGCACTGCTATCCATAAAATTATTCCGAAGGCCTTGGAATGCAATAAAAGGTCCTTGACAGTGTGTGTTTGTGAAAGATTTATTTAGATCAGAGGATTTCCTTATTTATTCCTTTTCTTCCCCCCAATATATCACATACGTGCACCTACGTGGAAAACGGAGGCATTGGGGAGTGAATCACGTAACTTTTAATCGGTAGTTATAAGGGATTATTTATAAACCGTGCAAATTATTAAGATAAGTGTTAATTTTTGAATATAATTTTATATGTGAAAAGCTCATGGGGTCACTGGTAAATATTGAATTTGTTCTTTAGTACTGTTAAATTAATTATAAAATACATTATACATTACTGATATATTTATAAGTATTAAATCAGAGTAAATGTGTATTTTATTTTTATTGTGTCATATATTTTATTTGCTTACATTCAGTAAATTAATAATTTCTTAAAATAATCTTTTGTTTTCTACTTTTCAATAGGCTCGCGCCCTCCTCCCAGATTTATCACGACCCCCTAGGAGGTGTGCCCCACAGTTTGAGAAACGCTGGTGTAGGAATAAATTGTCAGTTGTGAGAATACTGCAACAAATGATGGAAGAAGTTGCATGTTAACAACGTCCAACATCCACACGAATGAGTTTATAGTCCATCCCGATTAGTGAAGGCAAAAGAATGCTTTGCAAATACATCGAATATCTCTAATGGTTCAGTAGGCAATTTATGACCCTAAATTCTATCCTTGGCGAATAAGACCTATTTGAACTATCGAAAACCTTAGATATTTTGAAAGCAGCTTTCAAAAGATATCAGAAAGGTGAAATATATTGTTCTTTTTTGAACTTATAAGTCTTGGAAAATGGAGGCGATCCACACAAACTGCTCTGAATGAGCCAATTATCATGGGAAATGTATTACGAATTATGCGTCGAACCCTCATATAATTCCCATCTGGGCTTTATTCATTTGCTTCGACATTTCCAGTTCATTCTAGCATTCTCCAGTTCATTTAACTTCAACATCAATTAACATGGCACAGGGGCCGCGACAGCCATAGTCTCACAGACGGCGTTGCTGCAGTGGATTTGAGCCTTGACGTCACTGAAGACCCGCCACGTAGATCAGCTGATCTATCAATAACCCTCGTGTTGCCTCGAGGATAAAAAAGGGGGGGGATGAATAAAACCAATTAGGTGCATTGACAACTGATACTGACACTGGAGGTTAAACTATGATAGCGATTTTCGTGCTGAAATATATCTTCATCTCTAAATAATTTTTAGGTAACTTAAGCCTATATCTATATTACTAGTAATTTACGATTCAAAACATAAAATGAATTCTTTTAATTTGAAAACAAAATATGTTTTTTCCCATTCTTTGAAGTGTATTCATTTTTTTTTTGTTAATGTACTACCGTTTTTTCCTTAAAAAATATTTTTAAGGAAAAAAATTATTTCTGAGTGTAATAAATTATATCAAATATCAAATAATACGCTCTTCACCAAGGAATTTATTCTTTCCATTCAGAGACGTTTAAAGGCTAAACACTTTCAACCTAATTTTATACTTACCCAGTTTCTAACTGGGCATTTGGAACGCTTTAATTTGTCGCCTACTGACCAGTGTTCTTGTTCCAGTGACACAGTCCAGGAGGTCAAGCATCTAATATTTGCTTATGCTAAATACTCTTTCGAACGACGTACTCTCATGAATTCCCTACAAAAGAACAATATAGCGTGGCCTCCTCCTTTCTCTGCTTTTGTTCAGAGCAAGTCTTCTTTTACATCGTTTTGTGCATTTATTAATAGCATTTTTTCTCGTATTAGATTGTAAATTTAAAAAAAAAATTTTACTATTTTTTTGTGTGTTTGCTAACATTTACTGTGTATGTATGTATATATATATATATATATATATATATATATATCTGTTTTTTTTAAAGTGCGTATATATATATATAATATGGCGATGTTTTGTAATGAATACTTTATATGAGATTGGTGAGGCATAATAAATATTATCCAAGAGGCAGTCATGGGGTTATTCAAATCTGTTTATTATACATCTTGAAAACATTTAAGCAAAACAAGGACGACACACTACACGCACACACAAACACACTGCAGCCGGCTACATGTTGACGCAGACAAAATACAGAAGCGAAAGAGGAGTTGGTCCCCAGGAATCTCGCTATTTATAGGCGGCTCAAATCACATGATCTGAGTGGGTAGCTAGATGTAGTTTAAAATATTCTCGTTAGGCGCTGGCTAACTTATTAATTGAAGTTCGGTCCTGAAGGGATGGACCAAAGATAGTTAAAAGATATTTAAAAGGATTATATTACTGGGAATTATTACATATATATATATATATATATATATATATATATATGTATGTGTATATTCTTAAGTATTTGTGTGTATGCATGCTTTTACGCATTTGTATTTTGAAAATTTTATTCTGATCACACATGCGCTTCCAAACCTTCACCATTGTATAATTTTAATTACTGAATGTCTCCGTTTTGGCCTGTGAGCAATGTTGTATTTTGTACTGTGTTTATTGTATTTGCATCCCGTCTTGTTTGTTTTTACCTTTCGATTTCCCATTTGTGCTTGTATCCATGTACTTAAAACTTCCTACCACTATTGATTGAGTATTGACTTACGTTTGTAAGCCTTGTGTTATACTTGTTGGCACACAAGGAGTCTACTAGAGTCTCAAAAAAAAATGCCCATGCCTTCTTATAGCAAAGGAAAAATAAATCTCAGACAATATATTAACGGAACGAAAGTTAAACTAGCGAAACTTTTTTAAAAATCTTCTCGGAAGAGGTTATGAATATTAATTTTCTTCCATTAATTTTAAAGATAACCTTTCTCGTAGTTAACGAAACAAAAAGATGCCTTAGATTCAATGCATACTAATTTCGTCGAATATCAGGGATGTTTATTGGTTAAAAGAAATGTGTATGTTATTGAAGCAAATCTTACAGATGATAAATATCAGTAAACCCCAAAATTTTATTTAGGGGAACTAAAATTCGGAATGCTTGCGAAATTTGAGAAGTTTATTTCACATGTCTTCCCCGTTGTCAAACACAAAACAATTCCTTTTTTAACTCTCACTCACTGAATTCTGACAATCACAATAATTTCAAAATCTTTGGCTCAAAAAAGTAAACTTAATTCGATAAATAATCTGTTTCAATGTATGAAACAATCCATGACTAATTTACTTTTCATAAACTCACACATCTGTATTTGTTCAGTAATACCCTCAATTTTATTTGTTTTGATAAGAACAGACAAATTGAGTTTAGAGAGATTGAGCTTCTTCAGAGAGGTTGCAATCGAAAAGTTTTTCATCCGGCTCAAGGCCATAGTGGTTGAATGCGATTTTACCAGAGCCGCCACATATGTAATCTACCCGTCCTTCATAAATCTAACTAAAGGAAAATAATAAGCAAGAAAATATAGCTCACACACAGGGTGGTATAGGACTAAATAAATCAGCCTTAGGAATATATTATCAAAATCATTGGTTAGGGATTAATATTGCAGCATTAAACATAGTTTTAAGGCACCAATTCCCTTATATCAGAAAAAAAAAATTTAGAAGAGAAAATACAGCGATAAAACTAGTGTAAAATAGTTTTAATACGGGAATATTTTATAAAAATCTAAATCTCTACAATCCTATAGTATAAAAAAACGTATTTACTTAAGTAAAAGAATGTAAGAAAAATTAAAGTACAATTTTAATTTGTAAACATTTAACTAGCCTAAGACCACGAGTACTAAACGTTATCAAATTTACTACACAATAGAGCTCTAAAACAATAAAAATCACAGGACTGCACTTCAGGAAATAATATATATGTATGCACATTTTTTAAACCAATAACATACTTAGAAAGTATGAATACTGTACGTAAAATTAAAATATTTTTAAAGAGAAAGTGTAAAAACCAAAAATAAAAATGTAATTTAGAGCAAACTCACATTAAAACTCATTTCAAGTGAAAGATTTAAAAAATTTTATAGGTTATCATGTTCTAAATAGCATGTTTAAATTTTTAATATTGTTAAAAGCATCACCTTACTATTTTTATGTGAATTTAGAAATTAATATCAGTTTTACAAAACTTTTCTCTCTCTAACTGCATTTTCTTTTCTTTTTCCAACACAGAAATAATTGCACGTCGGCACCTTAAATAACCATTTAGTTCTATAAATCTCTAACTTTACTTATCATTAAAACTATTTATTCAGCAATACAACCAGAAAAGATTTTGAAATGTGATTTTTTTTAAGTAAGCTATCGAAAGTCTTTAATTTTATTTGATTTAAATAACTATGTTTGATGCATTTAAATCATTAACATTTTACTGGATGTGGAATTATATCGACGTAACATATTCCTTAAACAATAAAAGAGTTTCATTACAATAGCGATTTAATTATTTTTTAAAAAATTAAAACAGTTTCCATGTTGAACTTGAGCAACTTTGCAAGAATTTAAATTTTGACCCATTTCAAGAAAAGAATTATTACTCTTGTTAGATATAAAGGAAACTTTCCACAGTAACGATTCCTACAAAATAGAAGTGATTGAGATGCCAACATAAAATAAATTTTTATGTTCCAATAATAAAAAATATTTTTACTGTTTTCAATATTAAAATTTCTTACTGTGAATGCTATAAACATATATTATTCTTATTTCCAAATCTTGAGAACGTAATGTAAATGTTTATTTAAAAAAAACATTCGAAATGAAAACTGCTTGCTATTTGAAGTCAATAGCAGATGAAAAAAAGCCAGATATATATTTATAGTGCATGCAATTAAAAAAATTAAAAAATAACTCTGGAATGTACCAAATAGTTAAGTCAGACTTTCATCATTTGTTTTTTGTTCACTCTTTCTTTGAGCTTTCGTCGTTTTCTCGAAGTAAATTGAGAAATATTTGAGATCAAATTGCAAAAGGCCGATTTTACCTTTTGAAGTAAAAATGGTCACTGAAGAAAATTTTTACTTTTTAGTATTCATCTGTAGTTATCATTTTGAATCCGAAACTTTTTCTGGGAATATAAAAACATTTTCTTTGTTTCATTTTCTGCATTCGAATCCTCCACATATTTTCTTTTCGAATGAGGATTTAAATCTGAAAGTAATATTTTTCCTCCTTTCAACTTTAGTCACGTAGTTTTGCAATTTGCTTTAAAAAACATTTTTGCGATTACAACTAGCATCTTTGATCATTTTTGTGACGATAAAAAATAGGCATTTTTAAAATAAATAATACTTTTTTTTAAAAGTAAGCATGCATTGTAAAAGGATTTGAGTGTGTTTGTGCTTCCCACCTAAATGTACAATAAGCGTTTCGCATTCTTTGATGTTATTAAGAGCCATATATTACTAGTTAATTTAGCAAAGTGTGCCACATAATATAAAAGCCAGCTTATCAGAAACATATCAAACAACTTTTGATTAACCGAAGTACTAATATGAAAAAGAAATAATGCAATTATAGAAAGACCAAATTCTGATTCAGAAGTTCCCGGGTGAGTGAGTGAATATTAACGTCACAATATTCAGCAACAACACTGTTCACTAAACTTTATAAAGATATTACGCTAGAGAGTACAATTTCCTTAAATATAAGGATATTCTGTCTTGAAGGAAAAGTACGTTTTTTTTATCTTGATAAAAAAAAGTGTGCGCGCTTTCAATGTTCAAAAACGCATTCGTGATTTTGAGTTGTAAAACACTGCTTTGCCTAAGTTAGAACACGAGGGTACAAAAGCCTCCAAGTGACTCAAATGTAGATGATTAATGGAAAGATTGAATCGTATTATGTCTTCTTAACAATCGACAGATATCCGTCAAAAAATAAAATATTTTTAGCCGAAATTATTTATATAATTATCTATATCACAAAATTTGTAAATTTTGTAAGTTAAAAAAAAATCCAGAATTATAATTTTAATGTTCGTTTTTATTCACAGACAAATGGCAAATAAAAACATTTAGCTGAATTATCTCAAGAAGAAAAATAACTAATTTTTTTGCATTTCAAATACTAGGGCCTTTTTCTATTGCACCAAATGCTTCGATACTTTTTCTAACAATGGCTATAAATACATGTAACCAAAGTTCGTATGCAATTTTGAGAAAAAAAACAATATTTATTTTTATTAAAAAATTATAAGCTTAGAATTTATGCACTTTTTTAAGGAATTTTCATTAAGTTTTCATAAAAAATATTTCATGAATATCAATCATATTAATTTAAAGCGTATACCGTCATTTGTTCTACATGATTTGTCGCACGTGTAAATGAAATTTCAGCTGTGTACGTCAATTAAAGTAGGAAGAAGAGCATTTTGAAATCTCTTCATAAATGTTTATATTTTTCCTTAAAAAATTAAATGGTAATCTTTTTGTAGCATTTGGAGCATAAAATCTGTTTTACGTTATACATACACATAGGGAGCAAACAAAACAATTGTAAGAAACGTAAAAAAATCAGTTTTTATTTTATAAATCATACAATGTACTTTACATAGAGCTTAAATGGATGTTTTTTATAGATTTATCAATATTCCTAGACTTCCTTCCTTACACAGTTATTTAAAACGAATAAAATTTGAAATTAGAATAAAAAACATTTGTTTACAAAACATTGTACATTGAAAAGTGCGCATGTGCGAAAAATTTCTTAAAATTTGTTATTAAGATGCAAATAACTAATTGCAGTCTTTCAGAACTTTAAAAAAAAATTTCGGAAAAGAACGCCTTCTTTGAGATATTTTTTTATTGCACTATTATTTCCCCCTCTTTTATTTCATAACCATTTTGTTCTGTTTATTTCCCACATTTGTTGTAATTGCAGATATTTCTTATGTTTCATGAATAATTTAGGAGGTTCACATTTCTTTCTCCACCCCTTCGAATAAAAATCTTGTAATCCTTTTGATTTTTATTTGTTTAGACGATGTTAAAAATTCATAAGACATTTGCAGTAAAGACAGATGTGCTAGAAGAAATATTACAAAAAATTGATTCTCATTATTAAAAAAATTGAAAAGCTTTAAAAGAATTTGGTGAATTTTTACATTTTTGTTATAATGAATTATAACAAAAATTTATATATTTTATCTTTCAATGATTATTGTTTTAAGATATTTAATGGAAAATAGTTTAGAAGAAGTTTATTTCATCTACTATTAATATAACAGAGAACTCAACCGATTAAATGTATACATATGAAAAATAGATTTTTTTTTATGCAGTCACTTTTTAATTGAGAATTTTAATGAATGATTCATCAAATTTATGTATTCTATTTGAACTACATAGTTTCCTCACCTGTTATTTTGTTTGTTTAATCTCCTATAAAGAAAATCGTAAAAATGTTTTTTTAAAGAAAATTTTTGTTTTAAAAAATATAATTCTTTAATTGGATTATATTAAAAAAGCACACTTTCGATACGAAAGATATTTTAACTATCTTTTGTACAGTTGTCGAATTTTAATGTATTTTATAATATCAAAAAATATTGATATATGATGTTTCTACGCAACCACCTGCGAGATTTTATTAAAATGAATCAAGTAAATATATTTCGATTTTTTTTATTTACGAAATAAATTATTTCGTTGGATTTTTGTGGTTGTCCTTTTCTTCAAACTATTATTGTATGTGGAAGGAATTTAAACCTTAATTTTCTGGGTTAAATGGTTTTAAAATGACTTAATTTATCTTCCCTGTTCTGTTTTCCTTTCTGTATTTCTAAAAAATTAAAATGATTCAAGAGGCAAACTTGAATAATGCTTCCTCCTCTAAATATTTAACTACTGATTAAATTGTTTAAAAGATGTTCGAACGCTCTGTCAATTTCATGATATTTATATTCATCCCAATTCAGACACTGAAACTTTATAAAACTCTTTAAAATGCATTCATAAGTGAAAATTAAATTTTCTGCGAATCAACATTACGTAGAGTTCCATCCCATTGCAAAACTTTGGATAAAATAAAATATCCTAGAAGAGAAACAAATTTCATGTCAGACCCTTTTTGTCAAGGCTCGGTTTTTTAAGAAAAATATTGCCATTGTATTTTGATTTCCGTTAGATATATATATTGTTCACGTGAAACGTGTAAACATCGTTAAAAATTTTAATTCTATATATCACAAAAACACAAAAAGAAATCGGAAAGAAACGATGTTTTTGTTTTAATGGCTTCACTTCATTTCCTTCTTTTGTCTTTCCTGCGAGAAAGAAAGCACGAAAGATAACGTATCTATGATATGGAAGTCCATTTCCATGTTTCATTATTGTATGAGTCATTTGATATCATTGATTTATCTGAGTATTTCTTCAAGTGATCCGCTTATTGGCTATCCGAGTATTACAAGAATTTTCTTTTTGTAGAGAATACTTTTTAAGAGAATTTTTCCTAACTCAAAATGCAGTGAGCATTAGTACATTTGTATAAATGTGATTTTTTAAAAAATTTTATGTGAACTAAAAAACAAAAACCGTGGTGTTTTTTGTTCCCGTATTTTGCATCTACAATTCAATTTATTGTAGGCTTTAAAATTTCTTCAGTGACATTAAATGAGACGTATTTTCCTAATAAATGATTTCTATAATTAGAGACGAAATTATATTTTGTAAATAAAATTAAAGTTGAAACGCTGTTTTTGGTTTTTCTTTTGAACTGTGCAGAAAAAAGACATTGATTTTTCAAACTTCCTACTTGAATTTATTTCCAAACATTATTTCCTTTAATTCACATCATTCTAACAAATTGCTCAATGGAACACAAACAATGTGATTTCTCGCATCGTGACATGGCAAAAGCGGCGAATGAGAGGATACAGTTTCCTCATCCAACATTTTGAGACCCTATTTTAAAATCAGAATCTATAGAAATCATATCCTCTTGAACTACTAAATGGTATTCGGCACAGTAACAGAAAAGCTCTTTCTACAGAAATGGAATCTATGAGTCCTTGCCGAAAGTACACCACTTGCTTTACTGTAAATAAATCACCAAGCCTTGAAGACTAGACAAAGAATGAGGTGACTGCATAGTGTTATAAATTCATTTAAAGACATCACACGAAAACTATCTGCAACAATTACTTACACTTCGAACGCATAATTTATTTCTCAGAAGCCTTTACGTGTGCAGTAATTATTCGAAGTTAAACCGTAAAACCTCCTACATTCTCTATTAACAACATTTTTATGATGCCATATATAAAACTAGGTTGAATGGTCATAGGTGCACATGAGATCTTGATACCCTATCATGAGGTTTGGTTGAGATTCAAGAGATAGACCTTGCCTAGTTAAAGTAGGGTAATTAAATAAAAAATGAAATTTATAAAATTCAAAATTAGGATATGACTTTAAAAATTTTTAATTAATTGCTGGAGCAATGGGTGTTGTCTGTGTTGAAAATGTTTGTGTTTTATGAAGAAAAATTTATTAAGAGTAGAATCTGTGTTGTCCGAACGGTCGCTTTATTCTTTTTGTGTGCCGGGATCAAAAAGCTCGGTAACCGGGAGAAACTAACCCCTTGCTCGCTGGCTTCCGATAGGTTGAATGGAGATCAGAGTATCTGCTTCAGGCAGGGAAGCTAAAATTCTTGTCATGGGGGTATATGAGTTGCTTAGGTTCAGCTTTAACCCTTACTGGATTCAAAGATAATAAGAAATTTAAAATGTTTTAAAACTAAAATGATGGAAAATAAAATTACATCAAGGTAGGCGAAAAAACTATTTAAATTTAAAATTAAGTTAAAAGTTAATAGGTGGGAGAAAATGTGAGTAAAAATATTATTTCAAAATCTGTGTGCTTGTGACAAAAAATAAATCTGTGCCATCCACGAACTAGGCTGGCGAGCTGGAGCAAAGAGTGGCCGACTTGACATCAATTTGAGAAGAGGGGGGGAGAGATACGAACGTTGCAGTGTCAGATTCTGATCTCGGTCTGAAGAGTAGTCTCGGAGAGGTGACGTTTCGTTAGCTTAAGAGTGAGAGGGTTGACCAATCGAGGAACAGCTTTGAGACCCTTTAGGATGTGGGGAGAAGAAGTGATTCTGGACACCGGAGCGATACCAGAGCTCACTTCTCTATAGGCCGGCCCGCTCAGCTTTCACTGGGAGAGAACGAGTTCGGTTAAGTTACATTGAGAATTTGGAGTGAAGTAGAAATTAAGAAATCAAAGAAAATAATAAAACTTAACAAAGTATATTTCGTGGACGATTAAAGAGAGAATTTAAGTTATATTTTTCAATTCTGGCAATTGTCAGACTGGCTGAGAAGCCACCGAAACGGCCTGTTTTTATATCTACTTAAGAGGAAGAGTTGTCTGTCCAATCAGGGAGCTGCTTCTCGTTAGGGGGGGGGGTGTCTTGGGTGTTAGTAGAAAAGATGAATTGGAAAAAATTTCGGTTTGGGAGGAGTTGAAAGTAGTTCTTCCTATTTCCAAAAATAAAACAAAACTTTTTCACCGCTGTTGCCTTTAAACACTATTACACTCAGGTTTCAACAACAGATGTGGGATTATTGAGGTCCCAAGTGGGAAAGAATCCTTGATGCGCATTAAACTACGAAAAGAGCTTCAATCGTAAAGCATTTAAGCCAAGGTTTTGTGTTCTACGGATATGAATCCGAACAAGAAGTGTAATAATTTAAAGAATTATTTAAAAGGGTGGAAAATATCAATTCCTTAAATTCTGCCAGGGACCAAAACCTTCTGGCTGTAAAGTTTTAATTTTCTGATGATTTTTTTAGTAGCGTAAGAATACAAAGAGTTTTGCAAATAAAGATCGATTTGATATTAACCGCAAAATGGCTTTTCATTATTTAACTAATTTTTTATTGATGAATAGTAAAAATAATAATTGATAATAAGATTCAAATTGATAAATAGCAAAAATAATATTGTTTCGTAGTCAAGTGTCTTGGTGACCGAAAGCCCCCTCTTGTACGCGTATTTAGCTGTAAACACTTACTATTGTAACCAAACTCGGGGTCAATGGGGAGAAAACAAACGCTAGCGCATGAGAAAGGACGCAGATAATGGGCTCCTAAAGCTATTCACTAAATATATTTTAAAATTTAATACAGTCCACATTGCTCGTTTGAGTTTTTTAGTGCGACTCCTAACATTTGGTTCTAGTAACCCTGAGTAATCAGCGAATATTGTTTATTTTCTGAACAAAGAAAACGCGAAGTAAATAATGGAATTTGTAATGTTATTGAACCGCAAGTACGGGAAATTTAGAGGGCAGCTTACGAAGCTCGCGAATGCACTTCCCGAAGAAATCCCCACCGACACAGCTGAACTGCAGGCGAAATTTGATTTTATCGTTAAATTAGATGAAAAGTTTGAAGGAATAATATTATAAAACTGTTCTGGAGAAGATTTTGAAGAGATTGCAATCTCCCTCGCAGAAATGGATGATAAGATCCAAAAGATAGAGGTAAGTCTAAAACCCTGTATCAATAAATTAAATACATGCAATTTCAGTGTATCTTCGGACTGTTTAAATGATAATTATCGGCCAAAAAAAGCTTCTATAAAATTGCCTGAAATACCTCTGCCAATATTTAACAGTAAGTTTGAAGAGTGGAATATTTTTAATGGCCAGTTTGAAACTTTGATTCACAAAAATCCTGAACTATCTGAAAGTGATAAACTTTTTTATTTACGCGGCTCAATAAGAGGTGATGCCAAAACTATTGAAACTTCCGACGATAATTATATTTCATTATTGAAGGCCTTAGAGCAAAGATATGAAAATCGCAGAATTATTGTTGGTTCTCATATTAAAAACATACTTAATTATCAAGCTGTAAGGCATGAATCTTCAAAGAACCTTCGTTATTAATTAGATTGTATACATAAAAATCTTAGATCATTAAAATCTTTAGAATTTGAAAGAGACAAATTTTCGAATGCTTTACTGTTAAATATTATATTAAATTAACTCGACAGAGAAACGCGAACACAATTTGAACTAATTTTAAAAGATAATGATATTCCTGATTTTGATCAATTTCTTATATTTTTAGAACGAAGATTTCAAATTTTAAATAGTATTGATTTTAACTTAACAAAGCCTCATATAGAGAATCCCTTCTAAATATATTTAGCTTGCATAAATAGTACTCATGCTTTGTATCACTGTAGTAAGTTTAAAGAAATGAAATTTTCAGAGAGAATGGATTTATTCAAAGGAACAGATTATGTTATAACTGTCTAGGTCAATATCATAATTTACCAAATTGCAATTCAAAGAGTTCCTGTTTAGTGTGTACAAAATTGAATCATCATAATCTCCTTCATAAATATTCCGATCCGCAGTGTTTTGAAATGCTAGCAGAGACAGCAACGACGCATGTCCAATTCGCAGATAATCGTCAACCGTCAGATGACTCACCTGTCCAAGAAAATATCAATTCTAGTGCTTCATTTTTTATTAATAGAAATGCCAAAGGTGTTCTAATAAATACGCCTATAGTATATGTCGCAGACTCACGAGGAGAAAAAAAGACCTTTAAGAGCGAGGATTAAAAATACAAAAAATAAATATACCGATCTGTGGATTAAACAACTCAGTCTTAAATGTTTCTAAGGGTGTCGCAGCTCAGTTAGAGAATGAAAATAACTTTAAATGTGGTATAGACCTTTTAATCATTCCAAAAATTACAGATTTTTCTTCCACTAAGAAGATTAATATTTCAAATCTAAAAATCCCTCAAAACGTGAAGTTTGCAGATCCAAACTTATTTATTCGACATAAGGTCGATATGCTTCTCGGAGCAGAGAATTTCTTTCAATTCTTAAAATCAGATAGAATAAAACTAAAGGAGAGTTTATATCTTCAATCAAGTTGTTTTGGATATCGTGTCTCGGGTTCTATTCCCGATGACAATTCTAAAATCTCCTTTAATCAGTGTTATTTATCTAAAAATTTAGAAGATCTTAATAAAACTCTAACTTCCTTTTGGGAAATAGAAAGCATTGAACATTCTAAGGATTTGATTAGTAATGAACTTTAGTACTGCAACGAACACTTTGAGCGCACGCATTACAGAAGGTCGGATGGCAGATATGTAGTCCATATGCCATTAAAACCGGAGGTATCAATAAATATTTTAACTAGGTAATTCTAAGAAAATCGCTTCTAAAAGATTAGATCACTTGTGGAAACATTTGGATCGTAATCCTACTAGAAAGGCTCTTTATACAGAATTTTTAAGGAAGTATGAGTGTTAACACCACATGCAGGAAATAGAAAACGATGAGTCAGGTGAGGGCTACTATCATCCATCATGGGATCTTTCGACCTTCTAGTCGAATTGCAATACTAAGAATCCTGTTCGATTCTAGTGCCCAAACAACTAATGGCAGTTTGCGGAATGACTTATTGTGTAAAGGTGGGATTCAAAAAGATTTTTTTTTTCTATTTTGGTTTGATTTCGCAAACACCTCTTCGCATTTACTTGTGACATAAAACAAATGTTTCGCAAGATTGAAGTAGATCCGTCACAAACCAAGCTACAAAAGGTTTATGGAAGGATAGTAAATCATCTCAAACAAAGGTGTTTCAATTAAAAACTGTCACGTATGGCACTGCCAGTGATATTCATGAAAGTTGTACAGCAACTTGCCTTGGATGAACAAAGGCACTTTCCATTAGCCTCGGGCGTTGTCTTACAAGACTTTTACATAGATGAATGTTATCTGGGTCGTCAGACGCGAGAGAATTTGAAACGGTGAATCACAGTTATCGCAACTCCTTCAGAGAGGTGGAATGAATTTGCACAAATGTGCCTCAGTTTAATGAAGAGAACATATTCCCCTTTGACAGAAACTCAGAGCAAATAAATACAGTTAAGAGATTAGGCCTACTCTGGAACAGTTTCAGCGACACTTTTACATATAAGGTTAGTGTCAGCAAAACTCCTCGTTTTACAAAGAGGAATGTATTATCACAAATCGCTGGTATCTATGACCCGCTCGGACTTCTGGGACCTGTCATTGCTGAGGCAAAAATATTCATGCAACATCTGTGGTTGCTCAAACTAACATGGAATGAAATTCTACCGTCAGAAATTTCCCAGCAATGGAAAGCCTTTATCGATACACTATAATATTTAGAAGCCATCGGTGTGCCAAGATGTGTTCTATCAACTAGTGTTAAATCTGTTGTGCAAGGTTTTGCTGACTCCTCTTCAAAGGGCAATGGTGCTGTAGTTAACATTCAAACTGTGTTCAAAACAGGGGAAACAAGAAGTCAACTACTCTATAGTAAATCACGCGTGGCACCGTTGTTGATCATGACCATTCCAAGACTCGAATTGGCAGGATGTCTTCTTGTGAAGGCTTACTAACAAAGTCCTAGGAGCTCTAAAGGAAAATGTTGATTCCGTGAAGCTGTGGATAGACACTTCTATCTCCTTGTCGTGGATTAACATTTCTCCTCATCTGCTGAAAACATTCGATGCAAACAGAGTTTCCCAAATCCAGCAGTTGTCGAAGGACTTCCAGCGGCGACACATTTCTTCAGAGTGCAACTTCGCTGATACCCTGTCCCGAGGTTTGGATGCAAAGACCCTTGCAGCTTGTGAACCTGAACCTTCATGCCTAGACATTTCAACGCAAGATGCTGTGTAGATCCCCATCATTTCATCAGATAAACTCTACTGTGCTGAAATAAAGGCTGTATCCAAAGTGACTTTAACAACTTATAACTCAGACTTTCTTGAACATTTTCTAAATTTAACCAATAACTTCCAAAAATTAATTCAGATTTTAGCATTTATTTTTAGGTTATGTTCAATTGTAGATATGAGAAGGAAACAGGTTTTCTTTCGAGAGAGGAGTATAGTATGCTAGAGCAGAAGGTTGGTTCATTTTTAAAACCATTCAGGTAAGACATTTTTGTTACTGAAATTGCTGCTCTATCTAAGGAATCTTCAATTTCTTACCCAAACAAAAATTCTTAAGTCCTTTTATGGATAAAAGGGATGTAATTAGAGTAGGAGGACGATTAATTAATTCAAATTCGAATTATTACCAACGACATCCTATCATTTTACCTGCAAATAACAAAATATTGAAAAATCATTTTAACTACTATCACAAACGAGATTTGAATGTTGAGCCACAAACCTTATTAAATACTGTTCGTCAAAAATATTGGCTACTTAATGGCAGAAATTTTGCGCGACAAGTGGTGCATGCCTGTGTAAAATGCTTTAAAAATAAACCAATTATCTCTAAGCAAATTATGGGAGACCTTCCACCTAAGAGAATAAATACCTAGCATTCTTTTTTCTAAGGTAGGTTTAAATCTGTGGGGACCATTTTTAATAAAATATAAAAACTCCAAATGGAGTATTTAGACGCTCAATTTCTAAAATAGCTATATTACCCTATTGTGGATAGCCATGTTTCATCAGTCTCATAATTATCCATCATATATTATATTTATGTATCATATCTGTATTTTAGTTCTTTACGTATTTTTGAATATTTTTGAGTATGTTTTTCATTTTATTCTTTTTTATGTGAATTAAAATCTTGTAATATTTCAATGCCGGTCGGGATGTTCCGTAGTCAAGTGTCTTGTACGCATATTTGGCTGTAAACACTATTTTAACCCCACTTAGACAAACGCTAACGCACGAGAAAGGACCCAGATAATGCGCTCCTAACGTTATTCAATAAATATATTTTAAAACTTAATACACTCCACATTGCTCATTTGAGTTCTTTAGTACGACTTCGAACAAATATTGTGTGAAAAGTTTACATAATTTTTGAGTTGCACGATTTCTTTCCTTGTAAATTTTAAAAAAAAACGATTTGTGAAAGTTTTTTATTTTATTTCAAAAAACCGTTTACCCGAAAATGTCACCGGTATTGACAGTCTAGTAATGTATTTAAGTAGAAAATTAAGCTTTGTTCTACAACTGAATGAGAGACGTAACTGAAAATAACAAGAAATTAAAAACAGTAATTAAGTTGTTGTTTTTTTCAGCCACAAAAACTTTATCGGAACAATAAAAACTTTTACTGTGTCTCGCTCTCGTTTTACTCGCGTCAAAGGCTATTTTGATTCTCTTTCTTGCCGAACCCAAGCACCCTGTGGCTGCTTGAATAAACTTCACTCTCCCCCCCCCCGCATCTTTCAAGCCCACCAAAATAATTCCAGAGGAATTATTTTCAGAAATAGGTGTTTGAGAATGTTCATGCACCCAGAAGTTTCGGTTTAACAGTTCTTGAGCTTATTCAAGAGAGGGAAATGGTACAAATTCAAATAATTATCTTAGAGTGGGGAAAGTTTTTATTACAGAGGATTTATTTTCCTTAACATAAAAACATTCCGAATGTTAAAAAAGAAGTATTAGTAGGAAATATACGCTCGAATTTAGCTTATCCAAATGTTTTACATTCAATCGGACATATTTTCTTTGAAACAATTGATTACAATGTACATGCTTGTACAGTCTATAATAAATAAGGTACTGGCATTTTTATCTGGGAATAACTGTCTGTGGATTTAGACTGGAAAAAAACTTAAAGTGAAATGTAGGTGAGAAAAAATGATTAGAGAGTGAGAGAGCCTCACAATTAATGCGAAAATATAAAAATTATGTTGATAAAAATAATCGAGTAAAGTAAATAAGTATTCAGTTAAATTTAAGTTTAAACCTCCCTATAGACCAATTTCCTATATTTGTTACCGCTAAAGTGCAGGAATTAATTAATCTGCATATCTAGGTAATTTGCATAGTATCCAGGATGACTGGATATCCATTGAAGTGTAGAAAATTGTTTAATTTCTCAAAATTATCTAGATAATCCACAAACTACCTGCTGGGCACTCTTTAATCTGCTCATTACCTACTGGGCTCTCGTTAAAGTAAAATAAGATCTTTGTTGGAACAACAACAATGTTCCTGTACGCTTAAATTAGTTTATTTCTTGACGTCTAAAGAGTCAAGTTCATACAATCAATATATTATATGATAAAATTATTCGTCATTCAAATGAAAAATTACTATACAAAAAATGGAACGGATTAAAATATTGCAATTAAGGATATTGACATTATTTATTTTCGATACTTTAAGAACCAGGTGAATACAATCAAGCCAACGAATTATTTGATGGAATCAATAATCAATCAATTGTAAAATTATAATACTAAATAATTGAAAAACTAATTTATTTTATAATGGTTGCTATTGCTATAACGATATGTGCAGCTATACTTTGTAACATTGGAGCTTTTAACATTTAATTTGTTTTCAGAAGATACTCGTCGTCATAATTACATTTATTAAAAATTAATTCAGAGAGTCTTTCATCGAATGCATTGACTGTCTCGGCCACTCTGTTTCTGGATGGTTAAGATAAGTTATTCTGGTATGACTCAACTTTCTAACAAAATTTCTGACAGAAAGGAAATGAGAGGTACAAACTTTTGAATTTTAACAATACGGAAACTAATAATGTGATGATTACCGAGTTAAAATGTGGACTGTTATTGATTCCGCACTTTAAAGGATCAAATCAGTTAATCTGAAGATTAGCTATGTAAACTGCGCATTAACGGATTTTGAGATTTAACAGTAACGTTTCGATTGATAAGTAAAAAAGTAGTATTTTAATCCCCAAAATCTCCTGATGATAGAATTCGGAATGTCTAAAGGAGACAACGTCTAACAATTGATTTACTTTTTATACATTCAATCCTACAAAAACTCGTGTCTGTTTTTTTCCCTATTACTCTCAAATTATTCAATTCCTACTCTTAATTCACACTCTATCTAAATTTATTTAAATATCTTGTTCAAATTTTCAATCGTTAGTAAAATACGTTTTATTCATCCACCAGGTTCAGATACATTTTTTAAGCTTCTACTGGATGACACTTGATGTTAATCAGTTTTTCAAATATTAATTCATTAATTAAATTTAATTAATTAACCATTATTTAAGAAATGTTCTTCAGTTATTATTCCTCTAGGTGGCAGCATCATTGGAATAAACTGCTACTGTTAAATTTGCAATATGAAGATTTAACTTAACCTGTGAATAATTATATGCTTGTTAGACATCAGCATTCCTTTTGTACTGGTCTTGCAATAAATTCTTACCAATAAAATTCAAATTTTATTAAAAACTTTAATTACAAATGTATGTGCTTAAAAAATTTTAATGTTAATTTAAAAGGTGTTTTGCCACTAAATATTGTGGTTCTCTCATATGTATATACATACTTATATTAATTGTTATTTAATAAAAAGTAACTAAAATAAAATTTTTCTTTGTTCACTTAATTCGGATTTGATTTAAAATTTCAGTTTATATTACTTGTTTTTATGTTACATTTGGAACACTGGTTGGTAGCGCATTTATTGATTATTAACGCCGCATGTGTCGACCTCGTCATTTTAAACTGTCTTCAGGAAATGGACGACACCTGAACTGAGTGATTCGTGCGTGGAAAGAAAAGATCAAAGTCGAAGGTGTAACACTCTACTGCAATAGTCACTTAAAAATAAGACGACATTCACATCCTGCACCGAGTGTCAGCAGAATCTCATTTTACTACAGTAGTAAGTTCAGATCTAACATTTCATGGAAGGAGACATACAGAGCTTATAAAAAGTTTGGTGAAATTTATTCCTTTTTCTAGACTTATCCTCTGCTTAGTTGCAGTATATTCATTTCTATGGTGACAATATCCAATATTTTATTTGAAATTATAACTTAAACTGCCATGAGATTTCCTTTCTGAAGCTAGATTATTGCTATAAATAAGTCTCAAATCTTTTTTTTTCAACAATGTCATTAAATAGCATCAGTGCAACTTTTTTTTTAACTCTGAAAAGATCGAAAGAAAAATGAAATTGGAACTAATATAAATATTAAATAAGAAAGGCGATTGAAGGTTTTCATAAAGATGCTAGAAACACGGCAAGGGAAATTTGAGAGGGACTACTCCGTAAGGATTTTACAAAGTACCATTAAGTGAGGGAATGGATGAAATCTTAATAATCCCAATTTAGATTTCAGGTGGGAAACAATCAAAGTCTTGTAAAGAAATTGAAAAAGGATTTATGAAAAGATAAGAAATTTTTTTATTGTCTTGAAAATCATCCAACCTAACACTGAATGAATCCTTTAAAATGAATAATTTTTAAATTTATTATAACTCGGACATTATTAACTTTGGCTGATAGTTTCTGCATATTGTGAAACGTGTTAATCTTTTTCCTTTAAAATAGAGACAAAAGATGCAAAAATTTACTTAAAAGAGATATATGATCAACCAGGATAGGAAAAGCATATTCTTTCCCTGTAATCTTTTAAATTTGTTTTTGTTGTTTATAATGCCATCTATTTGACAGTGTAAGATGGAGGCCCACGAAATTCATCGTGGGAAAGGGCGAGGTGTACGCCTGTCGTTAGCTTTTTAGCTTTGAACATCATGCAGGTGACTGTACGATTTGGCTCGGTTCATACACGATAGATGGAGACACCACCTATCTCCACCTCCACAATTTAGGCACGGAACCGGAGGGGAGGGAAATCTTCTCCAGCCCCCTGCACCCGTGGTTTCTGCAGCGACCACTCACAAGACTTGCGGACCCACTGATTTAAAGAGCACGTACTCCGTGTGTACTCGGCAGGTATTTGGTGGGATCGACCTTCCAGTCTGAAGTCCGATGCTCTAACCACTAAGCTACCCACAGGAAAATATTAAATTTAAATTATTTAAATGTCCCATAATATCGGTAAGAAAAGCTTAATCCCACAGCCTGTCTTCATTCTTGAGTATCAAGCACTCAACGGGCAATTAATTGCTTCCTTCCAGATATTTTAAAACGCTCTCTCTCAAATTCCAAAATTTCCTGCGTGCACTTCCATTCGAAAGCCAGCGCAAACAACAATGAAACAGTATTCTTTACAAGATAATTTTCTATTGTACTTGAGTTAATTAAAAATGTTTAAAATAAATCTTGAGGTTTTTGGACTGAGACAACCACCTTTTTATTAAAATTGTAAAGAAAAAAAAATGTTAAAAATAATATTATCAAATTTTTCAATAAGTCTTCACGTGCCACTGTCACAACTCCAGTGTGTCACAATGTGGCACTCGTGCCACGGGTTGGCCACACCCGATTTAAACAGTAATCTGTAAAGTTATCATTTCAAGTTTTAATTAAGAAAATGTACAAAACACACCAGGTTACTTTCTATAAACTTTTGCTCAAATCAGGTAGAAATATAAGAAACAACCATTTCAATTCGCAATGCATATATCTGTGACATCTGACGGCAAAATTGTACACCTTTTTAATCAAAATATCTTTTAGTGTCATATCTATAACCTATGCCTTACACGAAAATTTTCTTTTGGTGAACAAAGGCTGAAGAAGGAGCCTAAAGAAAAAAATATTTCTCCAGCGAGAGAGACAATCTTTTGATGTAAAGAGCAACATTGTAAAGACACCTACAGAACCTATCTGAAACCTTTAACAGAGGAGGCGGATCCTTTGATCATGTGATACATCTCATTCACAGCTCTAGGCTATATCTGATAAGAAGGCCTAGAATTCTACGATAAAAAGTGTCGATTTTATTCTTTTTTAGTAGATGAAAATCTCAAAAAATCTACAATGCATTCATTTCCTTGAATGTACATTATCAGTCACCCTAAATAGTAATCGTTGTTTCATTTTTGAGCTTTAATCTTAATGATGCTTTCCTGTTCAATGAGTCTCAGTCGACAGAAAATATTGCAATTAAAAAAACGATTTCTATTCAAATAGTTTAAGGTGTGTGATTTGTCCGATTCAGACTTAATTTTTTTAGCGTAGAATCTTTATTGAGTCTTGCCGATCGAGGTGCATAAAAAGTCCCTTTTGAAATTTGTGAGGAATACATTTCTTACCAAGTCATAAAATTTCTCTCAATTACTTGCCATTGTGTCAAAATTGAGTTTCTAAATCAGGCATAAGTCAGAGGTCAACAAATTAACAGGAGATTATAATTCAGAATTTCTTGAACTGTGTACCCTTTATCACTTCTCTTTTACGTAAAAAAATTGGCAGTTATAGAGACTGCCGATGGAAGTGAAAACTTAGAACTTTTAGTATTAAAATTTGAAATTTCATAATGTTTGAATTAAAATTATCAACATCAATCTGTTTTTCACATCTATGGAAGCTCCGAGCAACAACTAAATGCACACACGTTTATATGGGTTTTTATTATTCAAATATATCACGAGCTGTGCAAGATCATGACAAAATATAAGAACAATTCAATTGAAATAACAATTAATATACAATCATTATTTATGGACAGTATTTGTATTTACTTAAATTTTAATGTACTTGATTTTTAACAATATTTTAATTGTTTGCATCATTGCCATCATTAATTTCAACAATACTTAGACTTTTTGTACTTTCAATTATTTCATTTTGTTCTAAAAAAGATACAATAGGCTTATGGTAACTAAAGCAAGAAAGAAAAATGTTCGATTCAAATATATCTAAGTATCGCGTAAAAACCACATCGATCGTCGTTTTATATTTTGTAGTACTGAGTTTTCGATCAATAGACATATTTAAATTAAGTATTTCATTTGAAAATTCAATTAGTGGTAGATTTTTATCATCTGCAAAGTTAATATTAATGTCTCCACTTAAAATCATCGGTACATTATCATATTTTCGACCAAATCTTTTTTCGAGTATTTCAGAACCTTCCTTTGTATAAATCATCAAATTTTCGAATAAAAATTATTGTATCTGTCTCAGATTTTCCAGGCGATATATAAACGGAAACCATAAACATGTATTGCCCATTCTCGGAATCGCAACGAATAATACTCAGCATACACTCAGTACATACACTCAGTATTTCACTAAATGCATTCAACTTCACATATAAGATATACACAGCACTATACGTCAGCTGTATAGCTACAGATATACTGCTATAAGCATGCCGGTGACGCGAACGCAAGAGATTTCACCCATTCAAAAATGTCTAAGGCGAACAGCACACTGCGCGTGCGCCAGTCAGGGCCTTGTCGGTGACGCGAACTCCCCCCATAAGATTTTCCCATACCAAAATATGCCCAATGCCGCTAAAGAAATTTTCACTTCAAAAAGCCGAGCATATTTACCAAAATATTTTTTAGATCCATATATGTACTAGCTTCGCCCGGCGTTGCAAGGGGTCACTATGGAAATTCCCTTCCCCTTCCCCTCTCAATATCAACACTTCTAGAGGGGAGAGGATTTCTATATTATTATACCAGGAAAATTATAGTTTCCTTCTATTTACTCAGTCAGAAGGGTTTATTTCTTCTCCATTTAGCCCGGCGTTGCACGGATTTTTACAGAGTGCCTAGTTTTCTCTATTTAAGGAAATTTCCCTTTTCCCTATCGATGCCTGTTAGTGAATGTGACGTGGACGATACCTGAGTAGGCAATCCCCTTTCACACCACACCAGCAGGAGGACACCTGATCCCTAACAGCTTTAACGTTAATCAGCCTTCTACACATTGGGTCTTCAGTGATAGTAGGCTCGATTTTATGACACCTCTCGCCACCATTACTTATGTGAGTGTGCACGCGCACCGATGGGATTTCTTTCTATATTATGTCAATAAAATTCCTTTTTCCAAATTTGTTCCACTTCTTTTCCTTGTCAGAGTGACATGTTTCTTTTACTTCTATTTAGACCGAAAATGCCCTGACATTTTCGAGTGCTTTTATTTTACATTAAGGATTTACAAAACACAATATCGCTTTAGTTAATAAAAAATATATATTAATTTAAATCAATAAAGCGACTATTATTCATGTAATACATTAGAAAAACTAGGCATATTCGCTATTTCAATAATAAATATTTTTTTAGAATCTTGAATAAAATGGATCTGAAACTTTCATTTGTCCAATCAATCTCGTTACATACCGTTAGCATAAAAATGTCTCCAAAAAACTAATCTAGCTTTTTAAAAACAATATGCTGCTTTGATTTTTTTTAATTAATTTAAATTCATTATTATTAAATAATGAAATAAAAGTCCTTACTGTTAATTAATGAAACGACTGCTTATTTCTGGAAGTTTGAATGTACAAATCAAAATGTATAACTGTTAAGAAGCCTAGAAATTTATTTACATTCCTAATATTAAAAACATTAAAACAAAATAACACTATTTGATAGTAAAAGAAACATAGCAATTTGATCTTGTATTTTGAAGAATGTGATTTAATGGTTTCTTTCAGTACCTCAAATTAAGAAGGGTTGATGAACGGAAGAAATTTTTATGAAATAATTGAAACATCTCTCTCTCTCTCTCTCTGACGTAAAATGTACTTTATCCAAACTAACATATTCATTATTTTAAAAATAATTTCCTCCTTAGAATTTGAAACAGTTAAATTTACCAGAAAAGTCCATTTAGCAATCAATCGTTAAATATTGTTGTTATAAAAAGGCCTTTAAAAACTAATCTAGTTCCATGCACAAGAATACACACTATAATTGAAAAATACCCACACCCCAGTGATCAGAATTTCGCTTTCAATTTGGGTGCTTGCATTGAATTTGAATTTATTTTTCAAGCACTTATGTATTCTCTTACTTCAAATTTTTAATTTTTAGTATTCTATTTTAAGTATATTTTACTTAAGTATTTTAAATTAACAAAGAGCACGAGTCATAGCATTGCATTTATTCAAAATCCTAATGATGAGAGAGTTTAAAGTTTGAAAGACTCAGGCAATCTGGTCATCCCCCGCCCAAAGGCTATTATTGAAAAATTTATGATTTACGTATAATTTATAGGAAATTCCCCTCTTTTTTTCTTACAGTAAAATAAAATTCCTTTTTTTGCAACTTTCCCTTTCTGAAAGGTTTTATGTACGTTAACATGCAGGACATTTTGAGTTTACTTCCCCTGTTTTAAAACGGAAAGGGTAAAATTAAATGAATGCAATGTGTTTTTTTTCGCATACTTCACAGAACGCAGCTCTACATGAAGCTTTAAATTTTTAAGGGTATAATTGTTAGGATAATGCTTTCAAATTTCACACTTCGATGACCAACAACGGTGTTTTCTTAAAACAAAAATGTAAAGAAAAAACTCAACAAATGAAGCCTCGGAAAAAAACTATTAACCCGAAAACACAAAAACTTTTTAAAATCTGTAATTTGTACGCAATTTTTTTGAATCTTTGGTCAGAACTCGGAAAATAACGTTTGGCATGTGAAAAAAGTTCTTATGTGATTATTTTTATAAATGTTTAATTAGATTTATAATTATTGTTTAAAGAAATCGTAACAATAATGTTTTGGATTTAATTCCTTAAACTATTGATTCTAAAAGAGCAAAGAAGAAACTATTTTTATACGTAAACTCATTAAAGCACAGGAATTAGAAAGTGATACAGTGATTGAAAAATTATTTTTATAAAAACGCTTCAAAATCGTCTTAGTTCACAAAAAATGCAAAATAGGGCTATTTTGTAATAAAAAAAAATTGCACCGCAAAGTTACGAAAATAAAGATCTTTCCGATTCCAGCATTGTTTTTTATCTGATTGTGATAAGAATGATTAGATGACTGTTTTAAAAACTACGAAAAATCTCGAAAATCTTTCCAGCTGCTTTCGCCCCGTAAGCAGCACTTAGGAGTAAACTAGTCATGTAGTGTAAAGTCTTTAATATCTTTTTAACTTAATTGCAATATCGGGATTTAAATTTCAGAATTGCTTCCTTGGATCATTTCCCTTTTTTTGGTGCCATCCGCGCTTTTCTTCGTTCAGCGGTTAGTGAGAAGGTAACCACACAGATACGTTTGTCTACCTACTAATTTTAATACATATACAGTTGACTCTCGATTATTCGAAGTTGAAGGAACCAATGAAAAACTTCGAATTATCAAGAAGGTAGGAAAAAACTCCCAAAATATTTCTCCATTTCTAACACATTTAAATTTTAAACTGTGTAATAAAACAATTGTGCATACGTATAAAATTATTTTAAAGTATTTTTAAAAAGTACATATTATACAGTATAAATATTAAACACAGAAGTTAAAACTCCTGTATTAAAAGAATTTATTTACGTATTAAAAGAATACATACAATACATAATTTTTTTGACGAAAAATCTGTTATCTTTTTTCGTTTTACAGCATTCAATCTAACTTTGTCAATAGATTTTTCTAGAATAAATGCAGCTTGGAAAAATGTCCGCATCAACATGATTTTCAAGGAAAAGGTTGCGTAGTTTGTTTAGTGACATTTTAGCTTCTGTCAGAGTTATCGGAGTCAACTCCGATGGTCATCAAAGGCACTACTTTAAACGGGAGACAAGCAGAAACAATACAACACAAAACATGTAAGCTCCGACCTGTTTGCTGAGGACTCTACATCATAGTGAGTGTTTGAATCGTCGAGAGTTTTATTATATCACTTCGAATTATCACGTGTTGTATTCTGGCGGTTACAGGTATTACTTCGAATTATTGAGTGTTGTTTTCTGGCGGTTACAGATATTACTTCGAATTATTGAGTGTATCCAAACGTATTGTTTTGGTTAGAAATATCAGAAGTTTCTCTAGGAACTGAGCATATACTTCGAATTAGCGAGAGGCCCGTGTTATCGAAGGTTTGAATTAGTAAGAGTTGACTGTGTATGTACTAACTGCATGACCCCATTTTGCACAAACTTTTTTTCAATGGAAATTTCCCTTTTCCTTCTCGGGGTGAGCACTTTCTGGTGTATGTAGGATTTCTATACATTCATGTCATAAAACTCCCTTTTTCGAAATTTCTTCACCTTTTCCTTACCAGATGGGTAGCTCTGTGTTGCACGAACTGTTTCGAGTGTTCATTCTTTTTTCCACCAGGGATAAGATCATATTTCTATTTTCGATTAATAATTTACAAAATTAATCGAGTTTTATCCACAAGAAAATAGACAATGTACGTATTTGTGCGTTCAGCGGTTCGTGAGAAGATAGCCTCCCATACATAGGTAGATACATAGATAAGTGTACCTTCGAATTTCAATACATATAAAATAAGTATTTCATTAAACTATTTTTTATAACCATAACAATATAGAATAGACGTTCTCCCTATTTTATATATCTTGAGAAATTCAAAGTAACTTTATTCATTATGCAATTGTCTATTATCAAAATATAAACGTTGTGTGTTCTCCAAAAGTTTGATATAAAACATCATTTTCACTCATACATAGAAATCCTGTAATATGTAAATACCATTTCATATGAAAAAAGTCACTTATTTTTATTACGAGATGCAATTCCAATTGAGAGTTAAGAAAATATTTCTTTATTATATAACTATTTCGTTTGGAGATGTATCTATTGAATACAGAATCTATTCGTTAAGGATTTGTAACAATAAAGTTGCTGAAATAGAACGAGCTTTCTAAGAGAGCTCTTGTCAAAAAAGCACACTTGTATTAAATGAAGGCTTGCGCGAAGCGTAATAAGTGCGTTGTACATACATTGAATACTCGAAATGATGTCTACCCATTCACTAAAAGGCCCAAATGGTTCTCAGTATCTGAAACAAAAAAAAAATCGCATATAGGGACAATTCTAAAATCTCGGAGTGAAAATATGTTTCATTCCTTCTCAAAGTTTGGTGAAACAAACACCTTTCGGCATTTTACTTCGAAAACGTTTTAAAAATATTCATTTGAAATCTTTGTTTTTGAAATAATTAAAAATTTCGTAATTAAAAAAAATTGTTTAACTTTTAAATGTTAAAGCTCAATTCAATAAATTACTTAAACCGTTTATACACCAAAAAGAGAGGTACCATTGATACCGTATTTTTTTAATCTCAAAATAATTTTTAAACATATTTTTGGTGCAACGTTTGGCCGAGATAAGAGACCGAAAACATTAACAGTTACTTTTTAAAGGAAGCATCTAATTAATCACCTCAGCTATAAAGGCTTCACGGATTTTTCATTTCCGTAAATAGCAGTAGTTTATTCACCATCCGGTGGTAGACCACAAGCATTTTCTTTTCCAAGATTAGATCCCACTTTCAGAGATTACAAATCTCTCTGGGGAGGAAACCCTCTATTTAAAGGCTCATTCTTTTACAAAAATCGACCTTTTGTTGCATAATTACATTTGCAGCATTGGGGCATCTGTGTCTAAGCGACAGTTTAATGCTTCTAATTACGAGTCCCCTCTGACATAAAGAGTTGTTTTAAAGCCTTTTAATGTTAATCTATATTTGCATCTGTAGACTTAAAAACAAGCCCAGTCCGATTCATTTCCTTTCTTAGCTCAATTGCTGGGGAAATAACAATAAATTCCGAGCACTTACTCATGTGGAGAAAATTTCAATTCAATTTTTATCTAAATAAGAATAAAAACATAGTTGATTTTTTTAGTACTGAGGAAGGAAAATGAATTCAATTACCTCTTTCTAGTGAGTGAGGGCTGTTTTTACGTCTAGTTGCTCTAGGGTTAATGAGTAAGTGAATATTAACGTCACACTGTTCAGCTACTCGAGGGCTTTTGGCGACGGACCTCGTAATTTTGAACCATGATCAAGTGGCAAGGACGACACCTGAGCTGGCACCCCCTCTCCTAATTATCACACCACACCAACGGGGGGATTTTTGAGGTCTCGACAGATTTTCTCGTGACATGCCAGCCACGATCCGATTCCTCGACCACTAGGCTACCGCGGCCACCTAGGGTTAGGGGAGACGAACCTCGCAATATTGAATCATGGTATAGGGACGAGGACACACCCGAGTTACACCCCCTCTTTTAACTTCCACACCAAGGGAAGGACATTTGAGCCTCTGTAGGTTTGTGCGTCATCCCCTCTATATGGTGGTCTTCAGCGACACTAGGCATGACACGCCATCCATGAATCCGTGACCTTGACCACAAGGCTACCACGACCTCGTTACATCTCTCAATAAACAATTTAGAGTTTCTTTACACTTTGCATAATCCGTTTTCGTTACAAATATATTTTTGCGAAACAGAAAAACTTTTCACTAAGAAACACTTTTGTATCTTGCATTTCTTGTTTAATATTATAAAAAAATATGAAATTGCCAACACATTGTTCTGTAACTATTAACATTTCTATAAAACATTTATGACTTAATATATACTTATCTTTTAAAGATTAAGATTAGATACCCAAGGCACAGCTGTTCAAAATACAATTCTTATACAATTAAAACATAAATATTATCTTGTAAAGGAAAAATGTTTAAGGCAAAATTGTTAAAATTCGTGAGAATCCAGATTCTAATTTGACTAATAGCAAAAACTATTCTTCGCAAACACTGTTGCGATTTTTACCCGATTTAAAATCTTCACTCACTATCGCAAGCATAAAATTGCAAATATCAAAAGCATCTTATTTGTTAAGAGGCTGGGTGGAAATCAGCTACCAGCTGATTTTACAAAATTCCCATTAATTGAAATTGTAAAAATACATCAATGTACGGGGAACAATTGTGCATTCCAGTAGGTATAGTTAAGATGCATCCACAAGTACAATTTTTTTTAAATAATTTGATTAGTACCGAGTTGTCTCGTAACAAAAATAGTTTGAGATAATTCAACTTCACCAGTGTTATTTAGCAATTATTGAAGATGCATCTAAAAACAAAAGTTGAACAAAATAAAAAGTTATTAACTCATTAGAAAATTATCAACATAACATACATGCTTCGAAACATATTAACCCTCATAACCAAAAATGACAATTTTCCGAAGCAATCTCTCATCAATCATCGATGGATAAAGAAATTTATCATTCTAGATATGAAAGCAGAAAGTTTAATGCAGAAGTTTAACTACGTCTACCCAATGTCGATCATGAAAAACATCTGCATTTGGTAGAGAATAAATTTAATAATATTTTTTTTCGAATAAGGGGAACAAATGCTTATAACTGATTATTATAATTTAAAATACCTATATATTAAACATTCTTGACAAGTCTGTATATCTATTTTTCGTGGAGAAACATTCCAAGCAATTTTCCTCGGTGATCTTCACTCGAAGTTATTTAGCGTGTTTAAGATGCGATGTTTAAATTGATGAGTTTTGTTAAATCCAATGACAGTGATTGATTAGTACACTTAGTTTAAATATGGTTACAGGAAAGAGGTATTTTAAAAGTACTTACTTTATTATGAAGCCTTTCGATGTAGCTAAAAAAGGATGGAAGTTAGTTAAAAAGTTATTCTAAAAAATTATTGACAAAATTCTAGTTCAAAAGCGTTAATGGTGCAGTTGCGGCAACCTAGGAACAATGTCGCTAACTCGAGGTGATATGTTTACCAAATGATGCCATTTCTATTAGAAGAAAAATCGATAGAAAAAAATATTTCCCATTATTTAAAATTACATCCCGAAAAGTTTAATGTATGTGATATTATATGGTCTTTAAAAAGTCTTAGGTCAAATCATAGGTCCTTGTCTTGCTGCCTCTGAGGATTTGTTCTGTCGAGGGGTGGATGCAAGTTAAATTTCATTTGAGCCTCAAATTCCTCATGTTGTTATAACATGATAGTTCAGGGAGTTGTTGACACTTTAGGTGTCATCCTCGTCGCTTGACGGTGATTCAAAATTACAAAGCTCGTCACAATACTACTACTTCTTCTTTGATTTGATTGTTTACTTAGTCGTTCTTTTGAGACTAATTCACAGCTATTAGATAGGCCCTCGTAATTTTGGACTACCTTACATTTTACAAAAACAAACAAAACAAAAAAACATAGCATCAATTCTGTTTTGTCTACAAATTGAGCAATAAAGAGATAATGGTGGTAACACACATATATATATATATATATATGGAAAAAATTGATATAAAAAATAGAACATAACAGGGGGGGGGAAGAAAAAAAAATTAAGATCAAATCTAATGAAATACAAATAAGAACCTAGCGAGTCAAAATGCAATTTCGGACTTAGGACCGAATAAGTGGGGTTAAACTAGTTTGAAGGCGCCAACCTTCCCCCTTTGCAACTCGGTAGGAAAGACCAAAATAAAATAAATAGAAATTTAAAGTATACAAAATCCAAAATATAAAAAATCTAAAGTATAAAAAAATCTCATAGAAATATGAAAGAACAACCGACTACTATTAAGCAAAAATTCTCCCAAAATGTTTAAGCAGAAAAATATCAAAAGAATTACCCAGTAAAAGGATTCTTCCAAAAAGATTTTAAAACTTCTGCTCACAGAGCTTATTCCAGGAGATCCAACACTCTTGAAACCGATGGAAAGCATATATATGTTGTGATAAAAATCTAAATTGCACTTAAACGCATCCTTTATACCAGCTTGTAAGGAAGACGCCAAGAAAGATTACATTCAAATTTAGTAGGCTATAACTCGGTTGGTTGTCACAAATGTAGAAAATTGGTTGGTTGTCAAAATGTAGAAATTTGGTTTGGTTGCTAAAAATGTAGAAATTTTTCATATTATAGGATTTTTAAGAAGGGTGTTTAAAAAATAAACTGTGTGAAGAGTGTTAAAACAGAATCTTCACAGCAAAACCACTAAAATGCTGACTTTGAAATCCTATTGCTGTATGGTGGTTTTGAAATCAGAAATAGCAAGACGATTAATGTATTTGTGATGAATATATGTTCTTAAGCAGTTAAAAGGATAGTCATGATCTAAGCAGCATTGGAAGAATTTCTTGATATTATTAAATTTATCTATTTTGTTGGTAGTATAGTTATCATTCCTAAGTAAAAAATTCAAAACAATATTTCTGTAAATTGATAGATGCAAATTGCTGTTCCATACAGGAATTTTAGTTACATGGAAACTAAAAGAATCTCTTTTGTCATAAATGTTACAGACTACTCTATTGTCAATAAGATGCAAGTCTAAATCTAGGAATTCAACCATATTAGAGTTAAAATTAGTTTTAAGAAGGTTGAGATTGTCAGGGTAGAACATAATATTTGGTTTGAATTCACTATTTTTACCAAAAACTATTACATCATCTATATAACGGTATAATAAGAAAGAATCATCAAAAATATGATCAATTTCAAAAAAATGTAAATATAAGTTAGCTAAACTATTACTGGCAGGACCACCCTGAGGCAATCCTCTGATCTGTTTAAAAAGATTTTGATCAAATGCTATGAAATTTTCTTGTAAAACAAGATTAACCAGGATATCAAATTTTTCCTTTTTCATTGAATTATGCAAATCATATTTATCATAAATTAAATGTAGAACTCTAATCATATCATCTATATCAATAGAATTAAAAAGGTCCTCGAAGTCAAAGCCGTGCATGGAAAAAACTGTCATATCCTTCGTGACTCTAACAATCTCTAAGCTATTTTTAATTATTGCCGTGTGTCGAAAGCCATCGATAGTATTTTGAAGAAGGGATTGTAAAATCTTCCCAGACTTTGTTATATATGTATTATACCCATTAGTAATACATGGAATATATATATATATATATATATATATATATTCCATGTAGGGGAGCGATGCAGGTTAAATCTGTCGAGAGCTCAAACGTCCTCCTGTTGGTGTGGTGTGGTAGTTAGGAGAGGGGTGCCAGCTCAGGTGTCGTCCACGTCACTTGACCAGGGTTTAAAATTACGCGGTCCGTCGCCAAAAGCCTTCGTGTAGCTGAACAGTGCGACGTTAATATTCACTCACTCATATATATATATAGGTGTCATCCTCGTCGCTTGACCGTGATTCAAAATTATAAAGCCATATATATGTATACATATACTTTATTAAGGATTACGTATATTTTAAGGAAATAATTAAATAATACATAAGCTTTCCCGACAAGAATAAAAAAAAAGAGTTTTAGCGATTAATAGTAATATTGTGATATGATGTCTTACTTTGTTGGTGGAGTCGTCTTAGCTGCAGTGACAGAGAGGCTCAAAATTGCTTCTTTGTAGCGCGATGCTAATAATCAATCCTTCAGACAATTAAGTAAAACTGATAATGTTAAGAAACTATCAAAACATTCAATGAACCGTTCTAGGAATTTACTGCTTATTTGGCAATATAGCATTTCGAAGCAACAAGAGCTGACGTCCTTCACATTTTTGAACTATGGTTATGTGACGAGGACGACATCTGAGCTGTTTCTGCTCTGTCCTCACTTCCTCCCCACACAAGCACGAGAACTTTGAGCCCTGAGAAATTTAACTTGCGTCTGCACAGCGACGCTAGGACTCGGACCCACTTCTCCCCAATGCCGAACACGCGTTCGCGACAATAGGCAAGATAAACAGTCCACCAATCAACCACCGTTCACTGTAAACAGTATTCTGCTTCAGAATATAACCATATTATTGTGTGAACAAAATTATTTAAAAGCATTCGATTCTATTTAGAAGCACATCTACAAAATATTCTCTGGAACTTCATATGTTTAAGTTGTGAATCTAATAATTTTTTTGCCCAATATTGCAAAAGAAAATAATGTTTTCCATACGCGAAATGTTAATCTTGAGCCAAATATAGTTCTATTTTTTTTATCAAAGGGTTTTAATCAGTGCTTCTTAAACTTTAAATATTTCCGCCCTAATATTCAATCATAATTTTCGTCGCCCCTCTCCTTCCCACCATTCTATAACAATGCATTCAATTCAATAATACTCTGCTTTGTCGCTTCAGCTGCAACACAACTGAAACCTCTTTAGTGACTCCGAGGTACATAAATATAAACGCGCGGCCAAAGCATGGATTGCTTCAGACATATATATACGTCTTTTTAAAGTACCATCTTTTCTGTGCTACTGCTGTACATTAAATTATTTCGAAGACTTTAGAATGCAATAAAAGGACCTTTGATAGTGTTTGCGAAGGATTTACTTATTTCAGAGGACTTGCTTATTTATTCCTTTTCTTCCCCTCCCCCTAATACATCACATTCACACTTCTACGAGGAGCAAATTGCTTACCTTTTAATCGATAGTTAAAGGATTAATTATAAACCATACAGATTATCAGAAAGTGTTAATTTTGTGTGTGTATATAATTTTATATATTTCAATCTCATGGGGTCACTCGTAATCATTAAACTTGCTTTTAATTTAGCATTGTTAAAGTAATTATAAAATATATTGTGCAGTACTGATACATTTTTAAGTGTATTATATTTTTATTACGTTAGAATGTGTATTTTTTTTTCTAAACTTTCAATAAATTAAAAAAATTTCAAAAATCATCTTTTATTTTCAACTTTTCAATATGTTCCACCTCCCTCGTAAAGTTATCAAGCCCCCCTAGGTGGTGCACTCCACAGTTTAAGAAACGCTGGACTAAATCTTTATTTCCTTCAAATAGTTATTCACGGCAAAAACCCATTTCTGTACGATATTTCGGCATGCTTTTTAAATTGCGCCTAGATGATGTCAAAGCGCAAGATGATGGCATCGTTGTTGATGTGAAGAGAAGCGTGACATTTCTCTTAAGTCAAATTTATCAAAAAGTACAGTGAGAAAAAGACCAAAATGAATCACACATGCAGATTTTGTTCTTCTGATAACTGTAGTTTCACTTTTTAAAAAAATGCAATTTCCACTGTATTTTTAATGTTGTGAAATTTTTTTTTTGCAAACACTATCTCCTCCTTTCTAATGATAGTTCGAGATTAGAGTTTAAAAAAATGAACGAATTGGTCTTTATGCAGACCAATATACAGATTTCTCATCTTCCTAAAGAAAATTTTAAGTTAATACAAAAAGAAAGAAAAAAGATTCGATTGTAGATAAGACGTTGTGTACGTGCATCATGTACGCGTTATTCCTTTTGAGTGAGTGAATATTACCGTTGCACCACTCAGCTACTCCAAAGCTTTTGGCGAAGGATCTTGTCATTTTGAGCCATGGTGATGACGAGGAGAACACCTGAGCTGGCACCTTCCTCTCTTAACTTTCACCCCACCCCAAACCCCCTAGGATGTTTGAGCTTTGACAAAATAAACGTGCATCGCCCCCTAACACGTCAGGACTTCAGCGGTTCTCGGATCGAACTCATGACACGTGGCCACATGAGGATATTGCCTTGACCACTAGGTTACCGCGACCACTATTCTAGGAGAGAAAGAATATTGGAAGGAAGGGGAATTACAGAAAGCAAAGTATAACATTTTCCTGAAAGCTTAAGAAGCAAGGATAAAAAAGAAATGTGTACAGTTTAATGGAAAAACACTGGTTACCCAAATTGTTTGGTGCGGGCACATTCTAAATACAAGGAAATTCACTAAAATTCATTTTCCTCACAAAACTGTTTTTTATTTATTTTATTTTATTTTTTTAACATTTAAGGAACATGTTTTTCTAATAAACTGCAGTTAACAGCTTATAAATTTACATAACTATTTATGACACACTATTACATAATTTTATTAATTGATTTTCAAAAAGAACTGTGAAGGCTTAATTTATAGAGTAAAATATTATAAATTTTATTTATTTAGACGCCACATACACGTGCGAACGGTTATTTTTTAAAAATGATTATGCATCGAAATCTTAAGATCTCTGTTCAAAATGTATGTAATAAAATTGAAGACTTTTACTGAACAGAGCTTTTATAATACCGAAACGCAAATTCCGTTTTGTGAACCTACCCTCTTAAAAAGTGAAATGTGAGCTCAAACATTTATTTTGTTCTCATTTATTATTTTTTAACAAAGGGTAATTGCCCGATTTCTAATAATTTAGTATGGTTAAAAGTAGAAGTAATAACAAATGAATTATAGCAAAGTGACGAATAAGTTATAAGGTGATGCGAATTTCTCTCACACACTTAAAAAAATTATCTATTTTTCACAATTAAACTATGTTTATAAACATCAGTGGTGCACGCAAGGGGGGAGGCTTCGGATCCATAACCCCCCCCCCACTGATTTTTTTCGATTCATTATAATCCTATGTATATAGTAGGTAAAATTTAATTAACTGAGTGAGTGAATTTTAACGTCCCACTGTTCAGCTACACTGGGGCTTTTGGGGACGGTCCGCGTAATTTTGGACCATGGTCAAGTGACGCGGACGACACCTGAGCTGGCACCCCCTCTCCTAACTACCACACCAACGGTAGGACGTTTGAGCTCTCGGCAGATTTAACGTGCATCGCTCCCCTACACGGCGGGTCTTCAGTGGTACTGGGATCGAACTCATGACACGCTAGACCTGATCCGATGCCTAGACCACTTGGCTACCGCGGCCACACTTAATGCAAGAGAGTTACATGAAAAGCGAAAATAAATTAGTCAACTTGAAAATATATCATTACTTTTCTTATATTATTTATATCTACCCGTTTTGTTAGAATAAGTCATGTTATATATCTATGAACTGATTAAAAATTAATTTTTAATAGTTATTCAAAATAAACCCGTACTCTCTCTCTCTCTCTCTCTCCCTAATACAGTAGAGTTTTTAACTCAGTCACATTCAGTTTCTTTTACAATATTTTTACTTGTTTTATCTGTAGATATCAGTTAAAGGAAACAAATTTTCTCACACACAAAATAAAATATTCTTACTTTTTTACAACATGCATTTTAAAATGTCTTATATTAATCACTTCTTAGGTATTCGTTTTATCTACCACATTATATACATTAATTTTATTAGTTTTGGGGAATTCAAAATTTTTTATTTTCATGGTTATTTACTGCGACATCAGGTAAGAAAAACAGGTATTGTTTCAGCATTTGACTTGTAACTTTACAAATGTTTACTTTTCGAAATTTCATTTTTTTCCCTGAAATAAAAAAAGTTACTTTCTTTTTGGAAACAAAAATACTATGAATTTATTTGTTAATTGTTTAAAGGTAAAAATTAATTTTAAAAAAAACATTTAGCAATATTTGTAAGCTTTTTTTCAACTTTCTTAATTTTTCAAATATTTTTTAGTTATATTTCATTTTAATTTTGATTTAGTAACACATGTGGATATAGCAAATTCCTTTTTGCATCATTGTTCATAGATTTGTTTATTCTATGTGAGCTTAGTTTCCGCATTTTCTATAAAATTAAGCATGTACTTGTACAACCGTGTTATGAATTTCGCAATAGATTTCGATGCTCTGTCTGTTAAAATTAATTGAATGTATCTCTACACACGCTGCTACTTTGTCTGTCTGGTAGCGAATCACCCTTCATATATATATATAATCCATAAATATATACAAATACAGAAATACAGTAGAACCTGCTTTTGTATGCAGTATTTTTTTATGTGATTTTTTCAGTGCGATCTTTTTTTATGCGATACATGAATTTAACTGCTTTGGCACCATTGTAATGTTTTCTATCAATGTACCAGTGGCGATCGGAGAATGTTAATCCCCCCCCCTCCAAAGTCAGACTTTGATCTTAATATTTTATAAGTTGGGCTAAGTCAGTCGTACTTGGTGTTAGTCAGTCCTTGTGTCCCCTCCCGCGAATGTTGCAGGGGGTGTACGTTACACCTCTATAATGTGCATATATACATTTCAAGAAACTCTGTTCATTTCTTATAAACGGTCTCCCGACAATGCACTTTTAGTTGCTTTATCTCAACGCGCCAACAGCCCGCGCTTGATTGAAGACGAAACTTTCAATAACGAGGGGATTATCAGTAATTTGATAAATTTTGTAGACGGACTCAAAGAACCGGATTCTTTGAGAGTGGATAAGTATATGAAGGGATACAACTTTCCAACAAATTGGGAAAGCATTTTTTTTCAAATAGGTAGCAATTCCGAAAGGAGTGTAAAATTTCAAAAAGAGCTTCGATCGTGCCTATCTGGTTATCGTGACATTTACAAGCAACTGACAAACCGACCTTTGTCAAAAAAAACTTATCTCTTACTTTATGGGGCCCCAAAAAATAAATCAATTAAAATTGTACTTTCAAGGGACGAAAGCGATTTTGAACTTATATATAACAGGAAGATGAGAGCTTTGATTACGATGAGTAGCAGTGAATTATGGCTGCGTAATTTGAAAACCTCTCCATGTATACAATGAGAAACTGAGTATTTTAAAAATGGTTTCCATGTATAATTTAATTATCTATTTTGCTATGGAAATACTTTCTCATAAATTTCGTAAATACTTGGCGTATTTTCTAAGTGCGACTTTTTTTATGCGGTGTCTTTCCACCGCATGAAAAATAAAATTCTGTTGTGTTTTGACAATGTTGTTCGTTATATGTAAGAATTTATGAAATTTTCGAATATCTATTTGTACTTTTATTTTCATGTGTTCCTTATCTATCGCACAAAAACAAGTTTTACTGTAGTTATAAAACCTAAGTATAACTAGTAAAGATAGTAAGAAATATTAGCCACAGTTGTACAATAGCAAATTCCTGGCCTTAGGAACTAAGATTGCAGGTTTAAACAACTGGGTTAGCCCAGTGCTTCTCAAAGTTTCAATATTTGCGAACCAATATTCTATCATAATTTTCATCGCGCCCCCCTCATACAATAACAATGCATTCAATTCAACAATACTATACTTTGACGTTAAAGCTACAATGCGACTTTAGCCTCTTAAGTGCCAACGGTGTATATAAACGTCTCACTCAGTCAAAGCATTAGTTATCCCCGACGTATATATACGTCTTTCCGAGGTACGATATTTTCTGTGCACTGCTATCCATAAATTTATTCTGAAGGCTTTGGAATGCAATAAAAGGACCTTGACAGTGCGTTTGCAATTGATTCGCTTATTTATTCCTAAACACTCTCCTCTCCCCCAATACATCATATACGCGTACCTACGTAGAAAACGGTGAAATCAGGGAGCAAATCGCGTAACTTTTTATCAGCAATTAAGAGATTGATTATAAACCGTAAAAATTGTCAAGGTAAGTGTTAATTTGTGTATAAAATTTTATATATGACAAGCCTATGGGGTTATTGGTAAATTAATTACATTGTGCAGTACTGATATATTTATAAGTGTATTATATCAGTGTAAATGTGTATTTTTTTTGTCAGAATGTATTTTGTTTGTTTACTTTCAGTAAATTCATAATTTTTTGAAATAAACATTTGTTTTCAGCCTTTCAATATGCTCACGCCCCCTAGCGGGGCGTGCCCCACAGTTTGAGAAACGCTGGGCTAGTTAAACTTCATCTGTAATTTGCCTATACTCTGGGCTGTAAGAAAATAATTGAATATATATTATAAGGAAAATTCAAATATTACAATTAAAAAACACAATACTATTAACATTAACACAATATCTCCTTTATCATAAATATTAGTATGTTATTTATAATCCTTAATATACAATGATACATCCAAGTAATTAGTTTTAACTGAATTATTATTGTTAACTTTAACTAGGTTAAGTAAACAGAATTAAAATTAATACTGTGTTTATATATGTATATACACTGCTGGTCACCGTAAATGCAACACCATGAAGGAAGTGCGCAAATAACATGAAATTTACAACATGCATTAGTGGAGGTGAGATATGCAAATGATTACAATTTCAGCGCCGACACACATCACGCACGCCTGTGGCGCCAACTCAAAGCACTATTTAAGGCTTGGAGATTTCGACGATTTCACGTTCGGCAATTGTGTTTTTCTTGTGGTTTTTTTCAAAAAATGATCAGTTATGTCTCGTAGAAAACAGCGATCAGCTTTTGATCAAGTATCCGAGTTCGACAGAGGAAGGATAGAGTGGCCTACCGAGATTGTGGAATATCTTTCAGGGAAATCGGTAGTCGTGTTGGACGAAACCAAACAACTGTAATGCGGATATGTGACCGTTGGATGCAGGAGGGTATGACGGACTGACGTGGTCGATCGCATCCACCTCAGTGCACCACTTCACGTGAGGACAGGCAGCTTATGCTCATGGCAGTGACGGATAACTCAGTCACATCACGAACCGAATGGTGTCGCCATCTACCGTGAGCAAAATCGTGCTGTCACCTACATGGGCTCAAAGCTTAGGCTAATGACAGACGTATCTCTAGCCCGTTGCCATGATGAATTTCGTTTGCCTCGATCTGACTACATCAGACAGATAGCATTAAAAACAACAACAACAACATAGCACAGCACATTGAGTCTGTAACGCATCATTCAGTGTCTGCGCGTACCATTCGACGCCGTTTACAGCAGAGTGGTCTGTCCGCAAAACATCCATTGCTTGGTCTACCCTTGACGCAGAACCACAGACGTCTCCGCCGCCAATGGTGCGATGAAAGAAGGATGTAGGCGGCAGAATGGAATGAAGTTGTGTCTTTACTGACGAGTCACGCATGTATCTGCAACACCACGATGGTCGGATTCGAGTCTGGAGAAACCGTGGAGAGAGGATGCTGAACAGCTGCGTTATGCAACGCCACACTGGTCCTGCACCGGGTATTATGGTATGGGGCGGTATTGGATATCACTCTCGTACTCCTCTACTACGCATTGCCGGTACTTTAAACAGCCAGCGCTACATCTCCGAGGTGTTGGAGCCAGTTGTCCTTCCTTACATTCAGGGCTTGGCCACAACCATATTTCAACAGGATAATGCGCGACCACACGTGGCACGCATTATCCAAAGGTTCTTCGTCAATCACCAGATTGAATTGCTTCCCTGGCCGGCTCGTTCTCCAGATCTTTTGCCGATAGAAAACTTGTGGTCCATGGTTGCTCAACGATTGACCCAGATTACACCCCAGCTGCCACACCGGATCAACTTTATCAACGTGTGGAAGCTGCTTGGTCTGCTGTACCCCAAGAACACATCCAAAGTCTCTTTGAATCAATGCTGAGGCGTGTGGCAGTGGTGATTTCCAACAATGGCGGCTACTCTGGCTACTGATTCTGGCAGGAACCACACTTCACAGAAGTCTATAAATTTAATTATTTGATACTTGGTCAACATGTTATCTACAAAATAAATTTTGTTGTGCTACCTCTTGTCTTTCTTGGTGTTGCATTTACGGTGGCCAGCAGTGTATATATTGATAGGCATATTATACATACATGTGTTTGTGTGCATACAGCTCTCATAAAAATATATTTCCTCAATATTTCCAAATTGCCTTCAAATATATGCAAAGAAGTTTTTTTTTTTTTTTAAATCCGTGAGCTATTACTTTATAAATTCCTTTTGAAACTGTGACTGTGTATGAGATTATAAATATTTTACTGCATAAAACATTCTTAAACATTGACTCTGATTGTTCTATATTAATAACAAAATTTGCTGATACATTTTCTGTTTTTTAATACAAAAAGAGATTTTTGTAATGTTGGTTTCCGAACACATTTTCTGTGATTTTCCATGTATATTAGCATTTTAGTATTTTAAAAACTTTCGATGGCAAATGTTTTGTAATTTATCTTTGATTCAATAGATGGCGCCAGGCTATAGATGATATATGTGCCAAGATTCTACATTTTTTAATCACTATTATTTATATTAGTCACTACTGTAATTTTATATAATTTGGTTTTATAAGGTTTCAAAAATAAATCAGTATTTCTTTTAGAACGCAGCATTCTGGGTAATTTGTAATATAGCATATGTATAAAAAGAGTAATTGCATTTATTTTTCTATTTCGTGAGTTAAACGATAGAGGGCACCGGCAGAAACGTCATAATTTTAGCTGAATTAAGTATTAATATTTTGGCATAATACTACTTAACAAATATTCATTTTGCAAAGTAACGGATACAAACAAAAAAATGCGATCAAATATATATGTTTAATGGAAAAAATTACATTTAAAAGCGAAAGAAACTAAATAGTTTATGCTAAAAGATTATTAAATTACCGAAATGGTAAAAACACCATTGAATTGATAGAGAATCGGATAGATGTATGTAAAAATATTCAGAACATGAATTAAAGATCTCAAATTTTATTAAAAAATCAAAACATTCGTTTACAAGACATCCTTAATTTTAGACTATTTTTTCACGATTATTTCTTTTAAATTTCCATTAGTTTGACTTCAAAAAATTTACAATTCAACCTTATATTCTTTAAAAATATTTTTTATTAACATTTTTGTAAAATTTTTTAATATAAAATGTGATAAATATTATTTTTTAAATTATTTAAAAAATTAAGCTTTTTAAAACTATTTTCTGAAGGAGCGAAATATTTTATATGAGTAAATAATTTTTTTAGAAAAATGAAACTTGTTTTTCAAAGCATTGAAGATCAAACCATGACGTGAAATTTAATTCACTGTGCCAGACTACCTGGCACTATAGTATTTTCTCGAGAAAAAAAAGAAACCGTTTCTATGACATAAAAACACACACAAAAGTTTTATTCTGAAACTAATACACCTGCTCCAATGTACCTTTAAAAGAGTTCTGGTTGTAAAAGCTCTGCTAGCTATAATTCCTTCTCAATGGGCTATAAGACTATTTAGCTGTTAAAATCAAAAAATTACGAAATGTCGAGTTGTAGATGTAATCTCGACATTTTATTTTTTTCCCCTTCTGTTTCCAAAGAACTAAGAATTTTACCCATCAATAAAGTATCATAATAATTAAGTGTGGAAACGATGGAAGAATTTATTTTAAGCATTTTTTTTAAAAACTATGTTGGAATAAGGGGGATGATAACTACTGAGAGATAATTTACCTGGACTGTTAAAACTAGCAGTTCTGTGAAGCTGTGAGCTACATACCATGGCGACATAAAAGAAATACACGCGTGGGCGAACCCAATCAAATGGCTTCATTCTTCAAAATAATAAATAAAATAAAATAAGAAAAGCAAAAAGAGTTCAGTTTTTTTAATGTATGTATACAAAAAAAAATTGCAAATAACTATCATTGAGCAAATTATTAATCACAGAACTGACACACAAATAAATTTTTACAAAAGATGTTAACAATTACTTTTCTGCAGGCTTAAATTTTCCTGATAATCGAGAAAAAAAATTATCAAACATTGTCCGGGCCATGGTGATAAAAAGTTCCGGAAACACTGATTTATACACAATATAAGAAAAGAGGAAAATGTATAAACTGAAAGTTATGGCGTCATTTGAATAAATGTATAATCTGTGATTTATAAAAAAAATCTGCTCTATTTTTCTTTTCCAAAAATAGTGCTCATGCTTTCTTTTTCTCTCCTTGATATTAACTTTGTCTTGATTAACTTTGATTGGACTAATTATGCAATTTTTGTGATTATTGTCGTGCATATCGTTTTTATAAGATGATTCTTCTGTTGTTCATATTTCTTTTGGTTTTGTATATTAATTCTAGTTTTGCTTAAAACTGTAATTCTAATCTTAACAAGTTAATACTTGCCTGCAATTTGGAATTGTATGTTTAAAACCTTGCCTATATAAATATTTTCAGCTTATCCAAGTGTAAATTATTTTTAAAAAAACTTTTGAATTATAATATTTATGTTCAATAAAGGCGAAATGTGGGGGCGGCTGTTTCCCGAGAAACTGTTCGAAACTCTTTAGTGTGGGCTCGATCTCTTTGGGTATTCCAACAGATAACCCTGATGTAGGATAATTCAAAGCAATTCAAACTGACTACGATAAAAATCAAACTAAACTTAAATTATATGTATATTAATAATTTTAACTTTGAAAATATTACCATTACACGAGAAACATCTGTTTCAAAATTACTTTTTATAAACGCTTTTGGTTTAAAAGATTTTATGCAAAAACTAGAAGTATTTAATTACAAAATATAAGTGAAACTTAATGCAGTCATGTGAAAAAATCAGTCTAACACAACAAAAGCTATTTTTTAGCATTCTGTCTTAACCATTCTTGCTCAATAAAACGTAGAGCTAACGAATAATAACGCAAATCAGGTTACATATGATGCACATGTTGTAAAGGCAAATAGTCTTACAACATAAGAGTCTTAGAGGTTTTATGTTCCCCTCACTCAAACCGTGAAAATTTCTCAAAATCTCACAACGTGGAATAATTTGCAGGTACCTGCATCGCCGCCAAACTTGTTTTTTTTTAACAGTTCTTCACCTTAGTTTCCATTTTTCTACAGTTGACACTTCACGACAAAAAACGTGGATGCATACACATGATAAAGAGGAGCAAGATTTGTGAGTATGTTTTTTGATTAAAATTTCTTGTAGAGTCAACAAAAGACAAATATTACAATTCCGTTTTTGTTTCATATTCCTTCTTGATTTGCGGATCATTTTGATTCAATTTTGCAGTCAGTGGCATCAGAAAAAGTAGAGTTTAAAGAAAGGAAGTTCGCTTAGAGGTAGTTTTAAAGAGAGAAGTTTTGGATATGTGCTATTAATGGTATCTAAATTCTTTGAGAGCAGCTGTTTTGAAAATATTCGCTATTTTATTTATTTATTCATTTATTTCTGTTTAATTTTTGAAAATATCAAAAAGAGAACAGTCTGTTGAAGTGGAATTTTATCGACATTTTCATTTTCCACGGCTTTAAGTAAAATACTTTGTTTTTTAACATTGACATTAAAAGTATTTTGTTGCAGTGCGATTTATTTCATCTTTTGAAAAATATCGTGGAATTCAACATCTCTTTTATTACATGAAATTATTCTCAAATGTTAACCATTTTTGTAAATTTCTGATATATTTCTTTAAAAAATATATCAAAACATTTTACAAAATATCGATTGTAATATCCATTAAAAATACATAATATTATGGCAAAATATTCCAAAAATTGTTTAAGTTATCATTATATTTGTACAAGAATTAATCTTTCTTTAAGCAAGTATCTGTAATATATCTTTAAGATACTTCATACACGAAGAGTTTCTGAAACAATCAGTAAAGAACTATTTATATACAAAATTCATTTAAATTTTCTTATGTATTATTCAAATAATATCTCTCCGATTCCATTAAAATGTCACATGGTTTCGTTATACTTTTGTATCAACTTGTGGTTTCATTAAAATTTGAGCTTATGGAAATAAACCTAACCTCTAATTTCTTAACCGATCCCCAGAGTAAATGTTTACCAGCCTATTTTCATTGAATTTTGTAAGATATAAAGTATAAAAATACCTTTTTCTACTACATTAAAGGGCAAATTTGATTAAAATATAAAATTATAAAAAAATTACAAATATCTTATCCAAATGAATGTTGAAATCATCAATAACAAATATAAAATTTTCAAAACATTAACAAATTTAATTTTGGATGCATGGGCAAAAACTTTTTTTTTCTTTTTTAGCAATGCTAATATTTTACGTGGCATATATTGAAATATTTTTACAAAAGCAATATTTTACACGTAAAGGAAATAGGTATATATATATATATATATATATATATATATATAGAACTGAAAACTTCAAAAAGAAACTGAATTACAAAACAATTTGAATTGTTAGTGAAAGCTAAATAAAATCTTTATTAAATACAAAATATACTATTTCCTATAAAAAGAGCATAGTATTCTTTTTTAAACAATTCGCTTCGTACTTTTTTCAAATTAGTGGTTGACTGATCACAGAGAACGTAACTTTTTTTTGAAGTTGCATGAGGCCACCTCTCTTTTCTCGAAGCCAACGTAAAGGAGAGTTTTGTTTCTTCGTAGTCTTTTGGACATACCCTAGATATATAAATCGAATTTTATGTAATATTGCTGCGGTTATCTGTCGCAAACTTGTAGCCACGTTTGGGTGAGACTGAAGTCAAATCGTATAGAGGGACTTATGCACGTTAAATACATATGGGTTCATAGTTGGCGTGGTATGAAAGTTTAGAGAGAGAGCTGCCTGACACTATAAGCCCTGTGACGTTTGATTCAATAATAGTAGCGTGTTTGAAATATAATAATTTAGTTTAATTGTCACAGCTATTATTTACATTAATATGCAAGTTTTCACTATGAGATGATTTTAGAGTCCAAAATTATTTTGTGAGGGAGGGATCCTATTGATGTCCGTTCCATGCGAAGTTTCCGCTGTTCTCCTTCTCTTCGGTTCGCCGACGTCCGCGCGTCCCCTTTCACCCCCACATCCGGTGGTGGCGAAATGCTTCCCTCGGGTCAAAGGTTGCAGGGGCTAATTAAGACACGTCCGTCGCAGTATATTAGCGACTGCAGGTGGTTTTGCACGTGTGGTCATCATTCTTCTAAAACTGACCCGGCCGTGGGAAGCAAGTCCCAGATGTCTCAAGGGTGGGACGCACATACGTCACAGCTTTTCCTCCCCTCTTTCAGACTTTTCGTAAAGAAAAGTTCAGGGTCGAGGATGGTAACCGAGGTGACTGACCTTTGGAGTTGTCGGACACACAGGGAAAATATTCCTTTGAATAAGAGCTGTCATATTTCTGAGTTGTAATTAAATCTAATATACTTACAGTTAAATTCGAAATGCATACCGCGAGTGAGTGTTCTTGCAAGGGAACTTACACAAATGCTAATCACGAAAGAATAATCAGTACCAATATAAGAAGTATTCATATCACTAAAATTTTAATCACTCACACACAGTACTTATTAAAATCATAATAAAATTTTAAACACTCATACACAGTACTTATAAAAATAATAATAAAAAACATGTTCATATAATATGCTTAAGGTACCATCTTACACATAAAACATTCTTCCCAATATTCTCATTAACGGGTAATACTAATGAATAATAAGACAGATCCATAATAAACCCAAAGTAGAACACATATTAAGCAATTCAATATTATAACATTCCATGTGTGGATCCTTTTAACATACATATCCATTCAAAATTAATTTCAGTATTAGTAAGAAACATTATTTACCGACAATTACTAATCATTAGCAAATACACATGATTGACACCATTTATTAACTATTTACAATTAACAATATTCCACAACTAATAATCACGACAAACAAACATGACTATCAATTCCTAATCATCGATCGCTGATCTGCTGAGACTAGCTGCATTTTTATGACTTTTACCCGATCGATGTAAAATTCTAAAATTCTATGGTTGCAATGCCAAAGCCCATCGCATTAATCTACGGTTAGAACTGACGTTTTTATTTAACCATACTAAAGGGTTGTGGTCGGTCACAACTAAAAATGAATTTCCATCTAAATAATAATGTAACCTTTTAATTGCGAACACAATACTAGCACATTCCTTCTCGGTCGTATAATAACGTTTCTCAACATCTGAAAATTTTTTACTCAGATAAAGGATTGGGTGCTCCTCTCCTTGGTCATTTAATTGAGTTAACACCACCCCCATGCCATAATCAGAGGCGTCTGTTTGAACGATAAACTCCCGCTCAAAATTTCGCGAGTACAAGACGGGCTTATCAGTTAGCTTCTTTTTTAAATCTCGGAATGCATTTTCACAGTCGGTTGTCCAATTAACCTCCCCGCGTCTTGCCTTCTCCTTTAATGCATCCGTCAAAGGCGTAGCTATTACGGAAAACTGATTTATATACCTACTGTAGTACCCCGCTAAACCGAGGAACGCTCGTATATGTGTTTTTGTACGAGGGGTAGGGAACTCAAGAACAGACTGAACTTGGACCTCGGAAGGAGTGCGGAACCCCTGACCCACCACATGACCTAAGAATTTGACATTCTGTTGTGCAAACTTACATTTCGAGGGTTTTATTGTTAATTGGGATCTCCTGATTCTTTGCAGGACTATTTCCACATGTTTAAGATGTGACTCTAACGTATCCGAAAAGATAACAATATCGTCTAGATAAGGGACAACGAAATGCTCTAGATCGTTTAGTAATCCTGCCATGAGTTTACTGAAAAAATATGGGGCATTCTTTAATCCGAAACTCATTCTTAGGGGTCTGTAAGTACCATAACTAGTACAAAAAGCTGCGTATCGTTGTGCAGTTTTACTCAGAGGAATTTGCCAATATCCTTTAGATAAATCTAAAATGGTAATAAATTTAGCGGAGGAGACCTGTTCTACGCGTTCTTCGATGTTGGGTAGAGGAAAGTACTCCGTTCTAATAATTCCGTTTAATTTCCGATAATCGACACAAGGTCGAGGATCCTTGCTAGGTACCTCAACTAAAATCATAGGGGACATATAATCTGATTCTCCTACCTCAATGATTCCTAATTTTAACATTCGATTAATTTCGTTTTTTAAAATTTCATTTTGTCGGTGCGACATTCGGTACGGCTTCGTTCTAATTGGTTTATAATTAACCAACTGGATCTCGTGTACAACCAGATTAGTTAAACCGGGATCATTTGAGAAACATTTAGAATGTTTATTTAGTAATTCGCGCAGCTGATTAACTTGTGTGTCTTGAAGACATTTGTTTAACTCGCTAGCCTGGATGACATCCTCGAAATCATAAATGATGGAATTGTTTTCTAAGTATGGGATTTCTAAATCCTGGTCTGCGAGAGATTGGTGTGCTTCATCGGTAATTATTAAGTTAACATGTTCCGGCCTTTTATAATACGGTTTTAGCATATTTATATGATAGATTTGAGAGGTTTCTCGTCTGCCGGGAATTTTTACCAAATAGTTTGTTTCGGAAATTTTATTTAAAACCGTCCCAGGACCTATCCACTGTACTGCTAATTTATTCGCTCGAGATGTAGCCAAAACAAGTACTAAATCTCCATCCTTAAATTCGCGTTTTATTGAATTTTTATCATACCAAGTTTTCCTCTTAAATTGCATCTGACTGACTACCTGTTCGTATAAAGGTTTAACATCCTCACTATTTCTTTGAGCTTCGCTTAACTCTTCTCGAGTAAATTTTAGCCGCTCTAACTCCGGGACATATTCCTACAGTTCAGGGATTAAAATTTGATCCTCTGCCCCCAGAGAAACAATTATAGCCTCATCTTCCCCTTTCCTATCGCTACAGCTATTTAACTCTATTTCTTTTCTAGCCGCTGTGGTTTGAGACCTTGTCTGAACAGCATTGACTACCTCAACTGAAAGAAAATCATAGCCTAAATTTTCTTTTATAAGTTCGGCCGTTTTGTTTCCGAGCAAATACCGACCATGCTGATTTAAATGATTACCACAAACTGCTTTAGTTTGCACCGTTCCGAAGTTTCCGGAAATTTCCACGACCGCCAAGGGTATGCAAACCAATTCTGAGCTTAACGGTTGTTTAACCCAGACCTTTTCACCGGAGAAGGAAGAAGAATTAATGTATTTAGCACACACCAAATCTATTGTTGCCCCCGTATCCCTAAGTATATCTATTTCTTGACCATTCGCAGAGCCCTTTGTTACATATGAATTAAGAAAACCCGAGTTCCCATTTCCTTCAATATTATTGAGAGACTCCGTTGCTTTATTCTTATTTAATTTCGGGCATGCCGCCTTTATATGTCCGGGCATGTAGCAATGAAAACATTTTCGTATCACGCGTCTTTCGAAAACTCTCCCCCTATCGCTCTCAGGAAGAGAAACCACTGGTTTGGGGGAAATTTCCCCGAACCTAGTCTTCTCCTTAAACCCGGAAGTTGTCAAATTTCTCTCGTTCCTGCTGAATTTATCCGCGGTTTTTGAATTTATTTTCCTGACATCCTCGTAGTTGTCAAAGAGTTCGGCTATTTGAGTAGATGATTTGAGATTCGCCCAATCATCTAAGAAATGTTCTCTCATACTAGCATACGCGCGTTTTTTTAGTTGGTCGACAACCATTAAATCTTTAAGGTCCTCAAACGACTCGATCTCTAGGCCGATTAGCTACTCCTCTAAATAGTTAGTCAAAGGTGAAGTCTTTCCAGGTAATATCCGATTTCTTTTGGTGTTGAACAAATCTCTGGAAAAAGACTTCCGGACTTAACTTAAATCGTTTAAGTAATAGTTTTTTAATATAGTCATAATTTTCTGCTTGTTCCTCCGGTTCGCGAGCAATGAACTGCACGATATCCAAAGGTAACAAACCTAATAAATGCCCTACCCAGTCTGTTTTTTCAATTAAAGCCCTTTTAGCCTGACGTTCAAAAATCACCAAATACAAACTAATATCTGACTGATTTGGATTTAAATCTGGGATTAATTTTCTTAAATTTACATTCGAGGTTACAGAACGGGGATTTATACAGCCAGTTGATTCATCGTTTTCACTATGTCCGGATTCTATTTTAAATCTTTCTAGATCAAATTTTAATTGTAATTCTTTCTCTTTCAACGAGTGCTCCGCTAATCTCAAGGTCTCTGCTCTTTCTGATTCTTCAAATCTAATTTTTTCTGCTCTTTCTGATTCTGAAAATCTAATTTTTTCTGCCCTTTCCCATTCCTCTTCAATTTTCCTATTTGCAATAATAGCCTCAAACAGATTTTTTACGAATTCCGCTTCGTAACCCTCACTGTTAGTGATTGCGGTTTTGAAGTTAGGGACAGTCATGTTTGGTGTGACATCTACCCCTAATTCCTCTGCGAGAAGCAACATATCTTGCTTTTTCCCTTTTCCGAGAAAAGCCATTTTTGAACAATATCAGCACAATATATTTGTTAAAATTCACACAATATTTACTACTCTCTAGTATCACAATAACACTGGTCCCATGCAAGCACAGAACCAAACAAAGAAAAATTTTAACACTGTAATATAATCAAAATCATCAAGAAACTTAAAAACACAATAAATCTTAAGCTAAAAGTTGCACACAATACTCGTATTTACAATTCTCTAGAACCACAATAACATTGTTCCCATGCAAGAAAAAACACTAAGTATCTCAAAATTTGTAGTAGAAATTTTAGTAAGCAACTAATACAACTCAAGAAATATAACAGTACTCACCCCTTTTGAAGTACTATCTGCTGGAACTTGGGAATACCGAAGATCCGGTTGACATTTCTTGCTTTAAAGATGATTTCAATTTTCACAACACACACAAAAGGATTTTCTTTATTCATGGGATAGCTTATCCACTATCAAATCTCGGCCTTCTGTGAGTGTCTTTTCTTTTCTCTAAAGGATAGTTTTATCCTTATTTCCAAGCTCATGCGTCTTGAGTTTTTCTACGTGCGGTTTGCAGAGCGCCCGTAATAAACCAGAATCACCAAATCACCTCCTCTCACGGGTCCGGTAATCTCTATTATTTTTTATTAATCCTCAGCGCTGACACCACTTTCGTTAATGCTGTGACGTTCGATTCAATAATGGTAGCGTGTTTGAAATATAATAATTTAGTTTATTTGTCACAGCTATTATTTACATTAATATACAAGTTTTCACTATGAGATGATTTTAGAGTCCAAAATTATTTTGTGAGGGAGGGATCTTGTTAATGTCCGTTCCATGCGAAGTTTCCGCTGTTCTCCTTCTCTGCGGTTCACCGACGTCCGCGCGTCCCCTTTCACCCCCACATCCGGTGGTGGCAAAATGCTTCCCTCGGGTCAAAGGTTGCAGGGGCTAATTAAGACACGTCCGTCGCAGTATATTAGCGACTGCAGGTGGTTTTGCACGTGTGGTCATCATTCTTCTAAAACTGACCCAGCCGTGGGAAGCAAGTCCCAGATGTCTCAAGGGGGGGGGACGCACATACGTCACAGCACGCATGTTTTGCTTTGAAGGGTGAGGTGGTCTAATAAATAATCAATCAATTATAGTAGAGTTCACCTATAAAAATGTAGTTCGTTTTTTAAAACTTTCAACTCTTACGCTTCATGGAGAATTTTTTAAAATTTTTTATTATGAAATGGTTTTGCGTAAACATTGTTCCTACATCAGTTTTTCTTTCAAAGATATTTAAACAACGATTTGTGTGTGATGAGGTTTACGAACATAATCTATAATTTTTATTTATCTGCTTCAGTTTTATACAAAATACAATTTGAATGGATTTAATTTAAATCAGTTTCATTCGAGTTGTTGTTAGTGAACAATCGTATATTGAGTGAGAGTTCTACGCTCAGGCTATTGAGGACGGTGCACCAATCGTACGTTAAAGAAGTTGCCTTTGATTGCACTCCGAATTTGAAGGAATGTGTTGAAAGACTGGATGTTTCTCTACTTTCAAAAACAGTGACAACTCTTTGCATTCTGTTTAGTTTATTTACTTCATTAAGGTAATATTGATGGTTGCAATGTTTCTCTTTTGTGCCAATCTAAATAAAATATTGCCCAAAAAATATATTCCTTAAAATGAAGTTTTGGATTTCTTCAAAACATATTTTATTTAACATCAAAAGTCGTTGGTTGCTCTATCTTCTTTATAATAAGAGCAAAAAGATTTACAACATTAACTGAACTTCCTGATTATCTTTAATTTCAGATTCAGTTCACGAATTTAATAACTAAACAAAAAATGCTGAGTCAAGATAAATATAACTTGTCCTTCTATCTGATTATTTTCTTTCGATCGAGTTTAAACTTTCTTTTCGTGGCCCTTTCTTCACTTCTTTGATACTTATCTTACTGTTTATTTATACAAACGTCATCAAACATTTGTATGCTCGCAAAGGGGCCCATATTATTTTTGAAAGGTCCAGAGGTTCTAAAAACAAATTTCGTCTTTTTTCATCCACTTAAAAACAATCAAAATAATGCATATCGTAGAAGTGAATGCGAAGAAAAAGAAGAAAACTAAAAAAATTGAAGAAAGTTAAGCTTATTTTCTGTTTTGTGTTTAGTTTTTATTTCGAAATAGGGTTCCTTAGTAATTTGATATTTTCAACGTCCACAAGCCGTTGGTGTATTTCTTGATTAAGAGTTATAATGAATAAATAAATCAATGGAAACAAGATGAAGGGCACCTTTCTTTTCCACAGTTTTTTTTTCAGCATATCAACCACTTAATCATCGATTAGGATAAGTTTTCAGTGATTGCTCCATTGAATTATATTTTACCTCCGAATAGGTTGCAGCGGATTTGCTCATCAACATAAACCTTATGGCACACAGCTGAAACACAAGTATATTTGTGAAGCGAATATTATATTATAAAACACACAAGACTACCAGAAATTAAAATCCGTTCATGTTCCCGGATGAGGAAAATGTAGATTAGAAGGTTTAATATCAGTAAGTTTTTTTTTATTTAGCGAATCTTTTGTTTTTAACTATTTGTATATTTATACATTTAAACAAAATCTGTTATTCTTTTCATTTCTTATTCCCAGTGTAAGTCCTTATTCCCATTATTCTATTGAAATTTTAAGTACTCCCACAATTTTTATCTTATAGCACCAGAGATAAGAAATAAAAAATTGTAAAGAATTTTTTGGGGATAGTGTTGACTTAATTTTGAGGAAAAATCTAATGCACGAGGCCTAAACTAAGCACAGAACACATTTTCATAAAAATTTGCAACATTGTAATTCTTACATTTATGTATAATATAGCGTTATTATATCTAAAAATATTCCATAAATAATCACTTTTCATTTTACCATGTAAAGGAATATCTCTTTAGCATTACGGGATATGAAAACATATTTTATATTTGAAAAAAATGTATCAACTGGGATAAAAATTAGTAATATGCTAAATTAAGTGATTCTCTATAGAATAGAATTTCTAATTCAGCACGTATTCTTTGGCATAAACCTAAAACAGCCTTTAAAGAAATAAGGAAGTAAAAATTAAAGGCATATAAATTAGTTAATTATTCAAAAAATTAAAAACAATTTTCATTAAAAAAATTACACAGGTATTCAAAATTAAGAGAATTGGCATATTTTGTCGAATTTCATTAAATTAATTGATTGATATGTAAATATACTGCTTCAAAAAATTCTTATTCGTCGAATACGTAAGTGTGGACGGGCATGAGGGTGGAATTAGTTGATGAATAGGATTTATAAGCGCGGAAGCTAAAATACGCATTTGGTTTACCAGCACTTTTCTCCGAATTTTTTGGTGTTCTTTTCAGCAATTGCTTAAATTCAAATTCAGATAATAATAATAAGTAACCACCAACGTTTAGACGATGAAGTGAGACGGCGAATGGTGGGTAGGCTAGAAGAAGACCAGTCCCAAATCCAGATTTGCATTAAACTCGATTTAACACCTAGAGCCGTGTCCAATGAATGGGAAAAGTTTCAGAATACCGGATCCGCGTCGAGAAAAAGCTTGAGCGTGGTCGTCCAAAAGCCACAATGACCAGAGAAGTTCACAATTTGTCCATTTTTGTGAGGCGTAACAGGGGTTCTACTGCTTCACAGCTCTGTCGTGATTTGTTAGCGGCCACAAGAACCCGAGTTTTCAGGAGACTGTTTCCCGAAGACTTCACGAGAGAGGGTTCTTTGCATCTCGCTGCAAGCAGGAGAGTCCGCTTAAAATTGAGCAGAGATCTTTGAAATCGGACCATGGGTCGATGGGTGAATCCCTCCTTCACTAATAAGTTCCAGTTCAGTCTAACCAGAGATTCTTGCAGTACTTTCATATGGAGAGAACAAGGGAATCGCGCTCCCTGCCCTCCAGCGTTGCTGAAAGAGTGGAGCCATTAAAACTAATATAAACTCTCTTATTTCCATCATAAAATCACAGAGTGAGATTTGAATATCTGTAACAGGAGATCATATCTCCTATTTATTCATTTTTTCTATTTTATTCCGCAACTGCGGTTCCAATCAGTGTAGCACAAGTTCATGCATTTGTATTATAAGTAAAGAATGTTTTTTTTCATTCCATCAGCCTTATGTATGTGCTAAATTTCATTAAAAATCTGCCCAGTAGTTCCAAAGATAATCAGAAAATTCTCTTAATCTTGAGCACTATTTCGAAGTAAAAAAACAAAAACAAAAAGTTTCATTAGCTTTCAAACTCAAAAATGTTAAGTAAAATTTCGTGGGTTCATTTATTCTGCACTGAGCAAGTTTGGATCGTCTAACAGTTACACTACAAAATAAATCTTTACTGTAATTTAAGTATAATACCTACCATATATTCTCATAAAAGAAGATTTAGAATTTATTTCAATCATTGTGAGCACAATCTAGTACTAATTGTTTTTATAATAAAAATAGTAATAATAAACTTTTTACTCTTCATTAGTAAAACGTAACCTTTATTTAGTAAACAATAAAACAATTTTTCAAAGCTTTCTCGAAAGAAAAAATTAGTGTCATTTAAAAAGCAATTTTTTAAAAAAAATTAGCATAAAGGATGGATAGCTTATTTCTTTTAAATTTTTAAATAGTCTAATTTCCACGTGGTTATCAAAACCCTTTTCTTATTGCATTTGAAAAAAATCGAAAGCATACATAATCCATCATAAACAGACATAACGAAATAAAAATGAAATTAAT
>BMAO01009006.1:0-87238 GCA_019973975.1 Trichonephila clavata | reverse complement strand
TCATTTTATTTTTACAGTAAGTTTAAGATTTAAAAAATATTGCAATGTGTTTTCAATGCACTTTATAAGATTCGAATATATGTTCTGTTTTATTTTTCTGAACAAGAAAAAATCTTGAGTTTTTATTTGAACTTAATGAAACAGTGCCTAACACACATATACAAATGTGAGTGGATTGACATTCAATTTAATTAAGTGTAAGGATTAAGCCGAAAATGCACAAGATTTCTTTTAAAAAGTTAGTTAAAAAATTTTCACTGGGTGATATTTTACGTAGTAAATTTAACTAAGGAATAATCCACAGAGAATTAATAAGAAATTAGAATATTTAATGCATAATTTTTTATCACCATGATATGAAATCCTTTAAATATAGGTAGAGAAATAAATTACGCTTTGTGTGTTCTAAGTGAAAAAAACTGTGTGGGAACAAGTAGAAACTATCATCAAATATCTTAAGTGGAGCAGCTGTTAATTGTTTTCACAGAGATATAATGGAATTTACTTCAGACTGCTGTTATTGTGCACCGTTAATCTTTCAAGTCGGTGGGTACTTTTTCAACAATAGTCAATGTTTAACACAAGAAACATATAAGTTCACCTTAGTCGCAACACCTCCTCATTTAACTAAGTTCTTTAAATGAAACACATTCAAATACCGGGACTTTTTTCCTCCTAGAACGATGGTCATCGAATGCTTTTCTCTCAGTTTCCCATTTTATTGCCCATTAATCTTGTTCTGCTTCAAATTATTTATGCATTCCACGTGGGTGGCGTTTCTTTGTTAAATTTACCTTTTTCATGCAAATCATCACCTAATGAACACATTTGAAAACATTTTCTTACATTTCTTCAGCGCATTTCGTGTATAGTCCCTAAAACACTTTTAGTTACAATTCTCTAATCATTGTAATTGAAGGATGCGGTTTTAAGGAAAGTTAAATATCTAATCTGTAGTTTAATATCTTTGCACTGAGATAAAGTATAGCTCTGGCAAGGCATACGATATGTTAGAAAGTTTATTAGAAGAGAACTGCTGGTATTTTAAAGTGAAAAATTATTTTAAACAGATAACCTTTTAGTATAGCATTCATTATTAGTTTCACGCGCGATATTTTTCTGGTATTTATAGCATTTGTTAATACTAGTTTTAAAGTGTTACCGAATCAAAAGTCTCGTATCTTCCCATTTCAACTCAGCAATTCTAAGTGATAATTGAAACAATTTTGAATCTATTTATTTGCTTTTTGCTTTGGAAAATTCTATTTTCCACAAAATCTGTATCATCCCTTATACTTTAACTTGGTATTTACACAAAGGAGTCAGATAACTTACATAAACTTATCTATATATTTAATTAAACAAACACCATATATTACTAAGTGAACTATCTATAAAACGCGAGGACACTCATTTAACAAAACAAGACTAATTGATTATTGCTGTAACTTTAAAAACATCGATCTTGAAGAACGGTCCTTCTGCAAGAAAAAAAAATACTTCCAAATAGGTAGGAGGGGAAAAAACCAACCAATTTTTAGTTTTAAGCGGAGAGTAAAATATTTCAGTGTGAGATTTTCTCTCAGACTGTAAAAAAGCTCTTCTTTGTTGAATGACGAAATATATTCACCTAACACAACACAAAAGCATAACCAGCTGGAGGGCAATCGGGCAACAAATTTTCATATGTCTTCCTATTTACTACAATGAATGAATTACTTCATACCAGCTTGCAAATAGTGTGTGAGTGGATAATAAAAAGCATGGAATAAGAAATTAAACCCGGTATACTTTAAAAGCCATTTAAAATGCAGTACATGTTACAATCTAGATGGAATGGAAGATAATTGTTTATTTATGGATCAGAGTGACGCTGAAGATGAGACAAAATTTGATGATGAGACAGAAAGTGTAACTGAATACAAAATATGTGAATTTTTCTTGTTATCCACTAAAGAAAGTTCATATGGTATGTCATTTCCATTAAACAAACAGTATTTAGATTGAAGCAAAAATCTAATTTCTTCAGCTCATTTTTTAAAAAATATTTTAGTTTTTAAAGCTATTATTTTATATCTGGCGTAAACACGCTCCCCTAAATTTCGCTCTTATTTTTTGTGTTATAAGTGCGTTATAAGATAAAACATACGGTACTGATATTCATGTGTATGTGTTGCTAACATTTATGGAAAAAGCATTCATTTTATACTCATCCGTTCAACTTTTGTTATTTATTTAAATGCTTAAGAAAACATGAATATCAAAAATAATGTGCATTACAGTCAATGGCGGAAGGTAGAATTTTAGCCCCCCTCCGCAAAGTCAAATTTCGGAACCCAAGACTGAAGTTACATAGTAAAGGTACTTGGTGCAATTCAGTCTTTGGGCATCCCTAGAATCCTGCCCCCACCCCCGCGATGTGGGTGTAGCGGGGTTAAAGGTTACGTCACTGATTACAGTACACTTCTTGTATGATATCCATACAGTCTATTTCTGATATATTTTCCACCGAAAATTAATTTATTTTGATGATGTCTTTCAAAGGATCATTTTTTAAAGAGCACTTTTTAGAAATAATATCAAATTTTTGGCTTCTAGTACGCATTTAAACTTAAATTAAACTAATATTAAATAAAAACGTTTTTCAAGATAAATTTTAATTATATAATTGATAAAAGTTTAAAATTGTTGTTAATTTTAAATATTTGGTGCATTTGATCATTGATTTTTACGGCTCATTTCATTTGGTGTGCATGGATTGAATATTTATTTGATGGATAAATACTATTTGCAGCTTGAAGAAAAAGTATTACTATGTTCGACAAGCATTTTTTTAACAGGAAATTTAAAGCAGAATAGTTGAAATTGGTTCTACGGCCCCTTTAAATGAATAGAAAGAAAACAAAATTGTTCAATGAGCACTTAAGCTCAAATATATAATAAATGATGTTAAAAAAGGCATTTTTTGTCAATTTCATAGAACTGGGAGAGAAGAAGATAGTAGAATAGAACTCTCAGAAGAAAATAGTAGAAAAAAACTCTGAAAATTGTGGAGAGCTTTTTTGTTCTGTTTAAACTCAAAACTGCACATTTATAACTCCATAAAATGTTAAAAAGAAAAATTCAGAGAAAGCAAATTTTGGTATAATTTTTTCTCCTACCGTATATATCTAATATATAAAATTCTCGTGTCACAGTGTTTGTAACCAAACTCCTCCGAAATGGTGTGGCCGATTCTGATGAAATTTTGTGCGTATATTCAGTAGGTCTGACAATAGGACGTAAACTATTTTTCATTCCGATATTGTAATTATTTAAAAAAGATATTAATTAAAAACCTTAATACGCATAATTGTCTTAACCCTGAGCGTTTTTTCCCCCGCCTAGCGTCGTGAATGAACAGAGGGTGAAATTTTTCGGTATTCTCGACGTTATTTAAACAGCCATTCGATTTTTGTGTTTTAAATCAGACAAAAAATATTTACAGAAACAGAAACATAATTTCTTTCGCCACGATACAGTATAATTTTTTTACAAAATAATAATATTTTCTATTTTTTATGATTTTTTTATATCGAGTTAAGACCGATGCGTTTTTATGAAAATCTTTTTCTAAATCATTGTGTATGAATATATTTTCGTCTTATTAAAACGATATTTTGTGTTAAATAAGTTCATGCGTTTTTCTTTTTGAATCAGTCATTTGAAAAATAAAATGCTAAGAACTTTTTTTTCTATGAGTTTTTAGAAAATACTCAAAATTTTAACTCAATATTAAATAACTTCGTCATTTTTTAAAATCATTGCACGAAACTTTTTTTACGTTTGTAGAATAATATTGTCCAACTTCTGTGTGAAAATACAAAAACTTGCTTAAAAATTACTGATTTAAAATTTTTTTTTGTGATTTTCGTAAAATACCGTTTTTATGAAAAGTAATTTAAACAGTTTTTTAGACATTTTTTATTTAAAAGTACTTCAGTTTTGCAATTAATGTGTGAAATTTCAAAACTTTAACGTGAAAGTTAAACCCTAAAAAAATGAAAACTTAAAAAAAATTCTCAATTGCGTCGAGGTCATTCATTCACTTTTATTTAGCTTTCTGTTTGGAAGACGGGAAAGGTTGAGATAGCTTTGAGTCTTTCACTGATGCAAAAAAGGGGAATTCCTTCATAACATTGCTATTTGCGGCTGGACGCTCATTCATATAACGCATCACAACCGATAGTTTTTTTTATTCTTAAAGATTGATTTATTGAAGAACAGTGTGGAATATAAGAAAAATATATCATAAAAAATATAAGGAAATATTCTGAAATATATTTTTATCTCATAGTATTATTTTCTTTCTGAATTTTATACTGTAAATGTGTAAATAAAGGCTCTTTACCTTTTTTTGTAAATTTTTTTTAATCTAACACTCAAAAACAAAGCAATAAAGAAATAACCAGACGTTTTAATAGGTAACGTTAAGAATTTTTGCATTAATTATATTTGTGAAAAATTTAATCGCATTTTTACTCCGTTATTATTATTTTAAATAAGTTTATTTGCAATACATTTAAATGTATTGCTTTAAATAAATATTTTTTTAAAAATAAAGTAGTATTGTTTTTTGTAAATCATTAAACGAAATTTTTCATTCGTTATGTATGCATTTCTTATAATTATGAAAAGTAAACCATCTAAACTGAAAAAGTTCATACTTTTCTCTTTTGAAATCAGTGATTTAATAAATTTATAAATACCAAACATCATTTATTTCGTCACGATTTGAATTTTTTCCCCTTCAAAACAAAAATACTATGCCAATTTTATGATTCCTTCTAAAATGAATTAATATCGATGCATTTAAATGAATATGATTTTTAAAAAGTTCATTGATCATCTAGAATCAGTAATTTAAAAAATAAAATGCCGAAAACTATCTTTTTTTTAAGAATTTAAAAAAAAACATTTTTTTTTTACAAGAAAATGATATTTTGCATATTTTATGATTTTTTTCTAAAATGGATCAATATCGGTGTGGAACATTTAAAAAAATCCGGAATTTTACTTCAAAATTTAAAATATTAGTGAAATTTCGTAATTTGAAAATGTTAAACGTGAAAGCCATGACACGCACTCACGGGCCATGCACTCACATTGTTCACGCCACACCCACACAAAAAATCTGGCTTCAGAAATAAAGGAGGAAATTAACATAGGGATTAAGTTATACCCTCGGTAAAAGCCCGTGCAACGCCGGGCCATGCAGCTATATATATATATATATATGTATACTCATGTCCATAAATTAAGGATAATGAAGTTCAGGCAAAGAAAGAGACAGAACCAAAACAAATTTGACTTATTTGTAAACTCTATTTATTAAACAAAGGGTAAAGAGCAAAAAAGATGCTATATGTTTGACATAATTAATAAAAACTATGATTTTTTACTCCCTGGAGCATGCGGAAAGAAATGGATGTGGAAATTTAAAATTATTATTAATTGTTTAGGAAAAGGCAAAATACGGTTATTTATTTCTCTATCAGAAAGTGATAACTTAATAAAAGCTGTATTATTACAAAATTATTTGTTGATCATTAAACTATAATAGTGTTTACATATGAAGGCAAAATTTCCTGACACTTTATCAACATAAACTATAATAAGTTTATTTTGCAATTTTTTTACCTGATTTTTAATACCATTAATATAGATATTATTATCTGAACTAATGTTATATTGAATAAGCTGTTCTGTAACATTAGATTTGAATTATTTAAAGGTTTCTAAAGGCATTTTACATTTAACCCTTTATCTGCCATATTATGATTTACTGCAAATTTTTTCATGCAATTTTTTTTTTGAATCAGTGCATGAAAAAGGGATATAAATAAATAAATACTCAACTTTTTGAAATTTAATTCTTTAGAGCTAATTAATTAAATTGGTAATTTAAGGTACCGTCAGTCCACAAATATTCTCATAATACTAAAAGACCGAATGACTTTTTTAATTTAGTTTAAACTCTTAAAAATGCTAAAAAGCCAAAAAAATATTAACATTTTACAGCACAAAATATTTATTTTTAAACATTATTAAATTTTTAAAATTTATTTACTTTTTTACACATAAACTTAATCTGCGATGACAATCAAATAAACAGTTTTTTTCCATTAATACACAGAAATTCATTACACCTTGTGCAATTTGAGTGAGGCTTTGATTAAATGTTTTTTAAAGCACTGAATCCTACATCCAGTTTTAACATGAACCTTGAATCTTGTTCAGTCTCTTGATCGTCCCATCTTAAGAATTTTGCGAAAATTCCAGCAGATAATTTGCTGGGACATTTTCATCTGAAATATCATCTGCTAGTACATCATTGATTTCAAATGGTAGGTTCTGTAATAAAACTAATGCCTCTTGGAGACAGAGTTTCTTTTTTCCAGACATTCTAAGAAAATGAAATAATACTAATAATAGCACCTTGAAAATCTCTTATTATTGTTAAATCTCAGTTACACATAAAGATATTAAAATGTTGTTAATTTTGGAAATAAGAATAAGTATTTCATTTAATTGTGTGGGGGGAAATAAAAGAAGTTTACATTCAAAGCTCAAAATTTTTTGAAAACGTTAAAATAAAAAATCAAAATAAATAAGTCAAGCTAAAATAAACACCAAAAAAAGAAGCACATGTCTATTGCACTATAGTGATGACTCTACAATAGAACAAAAAACAACGATAAGTCACACGGATGACAAAAGAAAACAAAAACTAAATTCCTGCTACAACACCTAGTGTGCTGTCGATACTTATATAAGCACCATAAAGTTATTCAATTGTAAAATTAGTTATATACAGTGTTCTCTTAAAATGAAGATTCAAATAGTTTTTTAAGGTCTTCCTTAACATATAAGAAAATAAGACACTTACCTTTTGACATTATTTACTTTTTTCGGAACAAAAATGACAATCTTCGCAATCCGAATAAAATGTCAGCTGAAAAAGCAGCTTCTGCTATAAAACTATTCGCTTTCCCCTCTAAAATGCACATCATAAAATCCGTTCTGCTATGTACCTTGAAAGAATGGATTTAAAACAATACTCCTGCTAAGTATCGTCACAGTATTCGTAAAAATGGTTATTCTATGTAATTTTAAAGTGAGTGGTACTTATATAATTAACGTCCATAGATAAAGGGTTAATAGTTATTTTTTAAATGAAGTGTTCAATATCATTATATAATTTTTTTTATAATTCTATTATAATTGAAAATCATAAGTCTAAAACCAGTACCTTTATTCATTATATCTCTGAGATTATTGCCTTTAACAATATTGAGGTCACCAGTAATAACATGCTGGTGATGTTTATATATGTTATTATTGCTAATGCCACCTGTTTGACGTAGTCAGATCGAGGCCCAATAAATTCATCATGGCCTCAGGCTAGATAGTACGCCTGTCGTTAGCCGCAGCTTTGAGCACCATACAGGTGACAGTACGATTTGGCTCGGTTCCATCCCAATTTTAAAGGTTAACACCCTGGGAGTGGTTAGGGGCCTCCCACCAACCTCACAAGAGGACATGCGGCTCGATGCCTATTTAGAGAGTACCCCCATGCCGCGAAGGCACTATACATTTACAAACATCCATGCTTTATCCGGGATTCGAGCCCAGGCCCTATGGCACAGCAGTCAGCGTCACTAACAACTATACCGGATGGGTGACCGGTTTATATATAAATTCTTTAAATTCATTACAATTTCATTTTAAGCTTTCCTGCTTTATAGGCACATTATAGTTAAAAATTGATCTACCTATTTTTTTATTGTATTTAAAAGCTTTTTAACGCCGTTTTATAAGCTTCACTTGTATGTAACGAATATTGAACTCAATTTTTACCCTTTTTAAAATGTCAGATTAATTCGAAATTTTGCTCACGTGTCAAGGACCGATGGCATTACAATAATTTAATAATTCCTATCATCAGAATTAACGATTTGCCATTTTCGGACCCCATTCCGATTCTGGCTACTAATTTCAGATCCCATTTCCAGATTTTGCGACTAAATCCAGATTTAACGACTATAAGATTAAGTTACAACTTAGTCCGATTAACTATAAAAGGGTATTTTTTTAGTTTTTTTTAAACTATCATTTTCATTTAATAGTGATGTTATGAATTAGGAAAGTTGATATGTGTTTTTAGATATGCTAGAAAAATTAATGTTATTATATTATTTATACATATATAAAATAATGTACAATATTCTGTTTGATATTTTGGATTTATATTGACTTTTATTTTTTGCTCATGTTTCCAAAACTTGGGAATGTCTCTTATAATATGTAAAGCATGACAATCTTTTAATTTTTCTAAATTTAGTACTTCTGTAATACAATATATATATATATATATATATATATATATATATACAGATAGATAAATATATATATAGATTTGAGAAACAAAATTACAAACAACTTGAGCTATAAAAATGTGACCTGAAAACGTAAAAAAAAAAATGCTTTTTCTCAATCGTTTCTGACTTTAAAGGTCAACTATAATTTGTATATTAACAAAATTTCTTTGAGAAACAACTGGCAAAAAGAAAATCTTCGTTCGTGTTTTGATTTTAGTTTCCTATAATGTAGGAGTTTCTGAGAAAAACAACTTTTTCCTTACAGTTGAAAAATTTTGCTTTTAAAACTTTCCTCACAGCTACTTTACTTGTAACATGTTGAATAATGCATGAAGAACAAAATTGTATAGCTATTTTCGAATAGAATATTCAATTTCATTGTTTCATGTCTCTTAAAATCGAAATAAATATATATTATTTATAAACTTTCCACATTACTTTCGTAAACTTAGCAAATTTTTTGGTGTGGGATTTAAAAAGGAATGTTTATTGATTTTTTTAAAAAGTTTAGAAGAAGAAATGTTTGTTTTATATTCATTTTAAAAACATAATATTAAATATAATTTGAGTAATAAAGTTTACAAATTACTACATATAATATCAATGATGTTTTTCAGTACAGGCTTTATCAATCATATAATTTAATGTATTGAGAAAATACTATTCTTAAAATGTGTAAATGTTTGGCTTTACTTATCAGCTGTAATATTCTTTGAAAGGTTCATTAATGTAAATAAAAGGGGATTTTAATTAAAATGACTGTATTAAATTATTATTTTACAATTCTCAAAAAATAATTTGTTTTAAAAAATTTTATTTACGGGAAAAATCTAAAATGCAGCTGATTTATAATTCTTCTTTGATAAAATTTATTTCCAATGAAGTGACTAATACAGCTACGTTTCTTTTTAATGAATATCATTGAATTGTGTGAATATCATCAATCAATGATGAAGAGGTTTTGGAAACAAGACCAGAGAAATTGAATAGTATTGGATATTTTTATTCATTTGCTAAGGGAATACACATGATTCAATACACATACTTCATGACACAGCACTTCGAATTAAAAAAATTCAGCTTCAAAAATTATTTTACAAATTTATTCTAAGAAATTGTTCTCAAAATTTGGTAAAAAATTTGTTTTGAAAACATTATTTACAAAATTCGCTGTTAAACGTATTCTGAAAAAAGTTATTCTCAAAAAACAAACAAAAAAAATGTCAAAATTTTTATTACCCTCATTTTGTCTTACTTCTAATACTCTTTTTCGTAAATAGGTGGAATTTTCCATTTGTTTGTCATGATATAACTTTCAAGTAAAAAATAAGTGATCGAACGAAAGACATTAAAAAGGAAACAAATTGGCACTCTTAATATCTTTGGCAATTCTCATTATAATAATAACAGTCTTGGTTTATTAGTTTTAATGGTTCAAAGGAAAGAACTGAACTTCAATGCTATTAATGTTAATTAAATAAATTATTTTTTCCAAAATAATTTTTTTATCTCGTGTCTAAATTTTCCATCAGGAAAATATCCCTGATTTCACAACTTTAAACATGAAAGTTTCCATAAATTCTCGTCACATTTACGAATGCTTGTAAAAATATTTTAACTGCTTATTCCAAGCTTTTTTCAATAAACATAATTTACTTAACATTTTTGAAACGATTTCTCTCACCGTTTTTATGCACTAAACTAGTGACTGATAATTTCGTTATCTCTGTTAACTATAACTAGATATTACTGTAGCTATACTCATTTTTTGTTGACTAATTTTTATATTTATTAGTTCCAAAATGCTGATCAAAGTGAACCGAATTTGAGGATTAATGGTTTCTCTTTTAAGCATTCAAAGGTATGGGACAAATGGAATTGATTGCATTGTATGTAAGAAAGTTTTGATCGCTATGAATTATAAATACTCGAAATTTTGAAATTAAATTATAAAATATAAAATTATAGGAAGGGAAAACTTAATAGATTTGATAGTCTACATTTGATATGATCAGAAAAATAAGAAAAGGTAAATTTTTTTTTTCGAATTATTCTAGTATGTGTAAAATTTTATTTGGTTACTAAATATAATTATTTGTTTGGAATGTCATTAAACGAGTGTATTGTGTGATTGAAATGTGAATGAAATTCCGTCAACTGAAGAAAAGATGCGATCGTTGAGAACAAGTTTGGTAAAATGAAGTATATATATATATATATATATATATATACGAAGGCTGTTCAGAAAGTATCGATACTGAATTTATTCTATTTATTCGAGAAAACCCCCAGCGGAGGGACTGTGCGCATCATGCACGCGCATATTTCACCTTGTCTCACAAAATTCGGCAGGTCTGTACAGGGCGCCGTTCAGTCACACTGACTTCTTTCACGTGGAGTGTTTGCGTGCGTTCGTCGAAAAAAGAAAATGTGTGAAAACACGGATTAGCGAATCTGTATCAAGTTTTGCTTTAAGCTCCGTAAAATGGGCACCAAAACCTACGAGATGATCAAAACAACATTTGGAGATAAGGGAATGAGTCGTGCTCGGGTTTTCGAGTGGTTCCGGCGATTCAAGGAGGGTCGTCAATCAGTGAACAGTGATCCCCATTCTGGACGCCCATCCACCTCTCGCAATGAGGACAAGATTGCACAAGTGAAGGCTGTGGTGCTGATTTTTCCTCTTTCCCAAGATCAAGAACACCTTAAAAGGACACCGGTTTCAGGACATTGAAACCATAAAACAGAATTCGACACAGCAGCTTCAGGCCATCCCAAAGTCTGAGTTCCAGAAATGTTTCGAGGACTGGAAACATCGTTGGGCCAAGTGTGTTACTGCCAATGGAGCATATTTCGAAGGAGATTGACTCAAAACGTGTTTATGTATGTATGTTTTTGCATAATAAATTCAGTCTCGATACTTTTTGAACAGCCCTCGTATATAGAAAAGTAAGCCTGTTTATATACAGGGTGTTTCATAAATGATGGGAGTAACTTTAAGGGGTGATAGTACGCATCAAGACGAGTAATAGTAAATGGAAACCAAGTGTCCCAAACGTCTTCCGAAGGAGAAAGGCGCCATCAAAGTTTAGGGTCCTAAATTTCAAATGATGATAAAAAACGGAAAAATGGATCGATTCATTTGCGGTTTTCACTAAAATCATTCTTTAAATTAGTATTTTCTTTAAAAAAAATTTGAAAGACAAAGTTAAAAAAATGCAGTTAGAGGGCGCTCTAGACTTTGGAGTACCAAACAACTACTTTTTACCAGTATTTTTAAAATTTTGTTAAATGTTTACAAAAGCTTAGATTTTAACTTGAATTTTGAGCGCAAAATTGAAACCATCGGGAGCGGTTAAGTAGCGCAAATGTAACCGCGTTCAGGGGAGGAAAATTGAAATGCTCGTATGTAATGATCAAAATAAAAAACTATAAAGCAAACTTTAAGAGGCGATAGTACAACACCAAAACAAGCAACATTCATCAAAGAAATCATACTCGTAATTTTAACCCGAAGGTGATAGAGGGCGCTGAAACAGATTTCGTTTTAAGAGACAAAAAAGGAAACAAAAAACATTTACGTTATAAAAAAAAGTTTAATTAGAAATGATTACAATAGCTGTTCGAAACACTGACCATTAGAGGCGATGCATGCGGTACAACGGCGAAGAAGGGATCCACGAACCCTCTGAAACACGCCAGGAGTATCGCGCACCTCTCCTGCAGCTGCCGAAAGTCAGGCGACGAGTTCTTCTGCAGATTCGATAGGAGTCTCTTACATAAGACTCTTCAGGTGTCCCACAAAAATAAATCCAGGCATGAAAGATCGGGCGATCACGCAGGCCAAGGGATGGGAAACTTTTTTCCGTACAAAAAAAAAAAAATCATCGCGCCTCTGCACTATTCCCATTTGCAGTTCCGTAGATGAAGTGCATATCAGCCTTTTCCTGATTAGTGAAGGGCAACATCTTTCGTTACGTTTGTACCGTGATTTACACTTGCACACTCGGGTCAGTGGCTTTTATCTTAATACCAATTTGCATATGCGTTCTTCTTCTTCCCCATATCACAATTTATATATATATATATAATGTTCTTCTTCCAGAAACTTGCAGCTATAATGCTTGCATGGATAAAATTTGAAGATGCTCTAACACGTTTGCGATTGAATTCAAATCATGCATTGTCAAATCAAAGTTGATTGTTTTTCTGTTGTACTATCGCCTCTTAAAGTTTGCTTTATCGTTTTTTATTTTGATCATTACATACGAGCATTTCAATCCCCCCCCCCTGAACGCGGTTACATTTGCGCCACTTAACCGCTCCCGATGGTTTCAATTTTGCGCTCAAAATTCAAGTTAAAATCTAAGCTTTTGTAAACATTTAACAAAATTTTAAAAATACTGGTAAAAAGTAGTTGTTTGGTACTCCAAAGTCTAGAGCGCCCTCTAACTGCATTTTTTTAACTTTGTCTTTCAAACTTTTTTTAAAGAAAATACTAATTTAAAGAATGATTTTAGTGAAAACCGCAAATGAATCGATCCATTTTTCCGTTTTTTATCATCATTTGAAATTTAGGACCCTAAACTTTGATGGCGCCTTTCTCCTTCGGAAGACGTTTGGGACACTTGGTTTCCTATTTACTATTACTCGTCTTGATGTGTACTATCACCCCTTAAAGTTACTCCCATCATTTATGAAACACCCTGTATAACCGAGAAATATACTGAAAATGAAGTCTTTTTTTGATTTTTTATTAATAACTTACTGAGAAGCAACAAGGGGCGGACCTCGTAATATTGAGCCATAGTCATGTGGCAAAACACATACACACACACACACGTAAGCTAGCATATCCTATTTTTCTAACTTTCACTTTATACAAACGCGAAAGTTTTAAGCTTGGGTAGATTAAACGTGTATCAATTCCTCTACACAATGGGGATTATAGTGGTATCATGAATCTGTAGAATGAGGGAGAGAGTGAGTGACTGTGAAATTTAATGGCGCAAGCGCCAATTTTGGCCAAACTGCGCCCATGAATCGGTAGAAACAACACCAGCTACTAGTTTGCAAAGATCCTAGACTCCGTTTTCTCAATAAACGAGTTCATTGTGTCAAAGGGGGAAAGGAGAAAGTCAATGAAAATAGTAAAGTTTTAAAAAAACTAATAAAAATATTTTTTTTAAAATCTTATTTTACTAATCTTATATTTGAGTGAGTGAGTGAATATTAACGTCCCACTCTTTAGCTACACGAGGGCTTTTGGGGACGGTCCGCGTCATTTTGAAACATGGTCAAGTGACGCGGACTACACCTGAGCTGGCACCCCCCTCTCCTAACTACCACACCACACCAACGGGAGGACGTTTGAGCTCTCGACAGATTTAACGTGCATCGCTCCTCTACACGGCGGGTCTTCAGAGGTACTGGGATCGAGCTCATGACACGCTAGCCACGATCCGATGCCTAGACCACTTGGCTACCGCGGCCCCAATCTTATATTTGAAGAAAGATTTTCATTAAATTTTCTATGTAGTTAGTAATGGGGAAGGGAATCCACTTTACATGCTGTGAAAAAGTCTACTAATTTCATGCTTACCAAAAATGAATATATGTAAATGTCGTATACAACGTGACATGGATAGAGACAAGATTCTCACAATGAACGATCAATACATGGTTGGCAATGTGTAAAGAAAATTAAATGACGGGAAAGAAACATATTTTTGGATAAATGATTGAAAAGTAATGTTCATAAGCGCGAAAATAATAATATGAAGCAAGCTATGTTAATACACGACATTCAATTTATATATTTAGTTATATATATTTATGTAACATCGAATGTAAATGTCAAAGCGAAAGCGCATGTTAATATGTAATGTAATGCCAATATTAAGGGTAATGTAATGTAAATGTTGAGGCACAGCCTAATATTAAATGCACTCATGTTAACCAATCATTTCCTGTTAATGCAGGGACATATGTTAATCTTCTATATGAAATAGTGATGGTTAAATGGTGACAGAAAATTTTAATGTGCCTAGAACATTTTGACAACGCTCAAATATGTAAAACTTAATTTTTTTTTAAAAAAATATCAAATGAATTTTTAAACTGTTTGGTGTCACGAACTGCTACAATTATAAAGATCGAAATATGTGTAGCAAAATTTATGCGCATATTTACATTCTTAAAGGTCAGGAACAAAACTAAAAACATTGCTCAAAAAAATGGAAATAAAAACGTGTACAAATCTATTAATGAAACCAAAAAGAGTGTACGCATAAATGCAGTGCTTATTAAGGTTGAACTAATGCACACATTTTGAACATGCGAACTTTATTCCATTTACTCTTTATCTCTTTTTTATGAACCATGTACTCTTTAAAACTTTATATAACAGCCAATAAGAGCTCAATCCGGAATACATTGGCATCGCAATCATCTTAAAAAATTCTCTGGGTAAGGATATACTGCGTAGGAAGATGGGACAAGATGTAGAAGACCTACGTGAGTGAGAGTGCGAAGGAAAAAACCCCACCGTGATGCTATTCGAAGTTAAGAGATCGGGTGACTTAATTGGCTGTTACCTCGAGGGTTGAGAGGGATTAACGATATTCTAATGGACTATTCAGCACGCAACCTCTGAACCTTTGCTCGTGTCACGAGACCTTCATTACTGAGGAGGTGCGAACATTTTGCTTCTTATTAAAAATTCCCTTTCTACGAGAGGCCTAGGAAGCCGAATGGTCACGTCTGTGGTCACGTGACCGATGGTGCTTCTGTTCAGGCGTGAGTTCCAGTCCCTGGTGCTACTAAAACCCCGCTATGAGAATAGTGCATGTTGAATCTGCCGAGGCTTACGGGCTTCTCGTTGAGGGTGGTGTGAAAGTTTGGAGAGGGGCGTACCAGTTCAGATCTTGTCCTCGTTATTTGAACGAGGTTCAAAATAACGAGGTCCGTCGCCAATAGCACCCGTGTTACTTCTGAGTTCGACGTTAATAAACAACGGATCAGTTGAATCTCTTTAAGTAGAGTAAAATGTACCAATTTATTTTGAAATTAGTGTACATAGATGTGGAAAAATTTAAATCTTACAGAATTTCTTCGGGAATTAAAAGGAAAGGGAATGCGTCTTCTTTGTTGTGAAGTGAATTTGTATTGCTATGTGAAATAAGGATATGCAGGGGGATTTGCTACATGACCGGCGGCCATGGTAGCCTAGTGGTCAAGGTAACGGACTCGTGGCCGGCTTGTCTTGAGTTCGAGCCTAGTACCACTGAAGACTCATCGTGTAGGGGGCGATGCACGTTAAATTTGTCGAAGCTCAAACGTCCACCCGTTGGTGTGATGTGGAAGTTAGGAGAGGAGGGTGCCAGTTCAGGTGACGTCCTAGTCACTTGGCCATGGTTTATAATTACGAGATCCATTGCCAAAAGCTTTCGAGTATATAGCTGAATAAGGCGGCGTTAATATTCACCCACTCACTACCAGACAAAAAACTTTTAGGGTGTGTTGGGGGCACAGGGACGACGCAGATTCGCATAGGAATGCAGGGTTTGCATATGCCGTAGTTGCAAGCTATAGTGAGAAGAAGTAGAAAAAAAACTCATTAATAGAGCAGAAAACATTTTATTTCAAAAACAGGTGTTTGAAATTACGATCAGAAGTCGTCTGGAAGGCCTGGCAGTGGAGCTGCAAGGAATTTCTTGCGTTCTGGAAGATTTCTGGCATTTCACGTATTCTTCCGGCAGCTACAGAAATTCGAGTTTTGTGGTATTTAGCTGAAAGAACGGGTGTCACATACATAAAAAAAACGAGTTAACTCGTTAAAAGAAAAGAACGTGGAAAGCCACGGGATAGAAGTGAAACTTCTTTGGCGACGTTGACCGTAAATGCAGGAATAGATCTAATTTATTAAACGGCTGAGAGAACTTACTGTAATCAAATGAAATTAGAATTTAATTTATTGTATGAAAATATTTTTATTCAATTTTCTGCATCAGTATTTTCTCAAGAAAGGCACAATAGGTGTGTGGTAACTGAAGTAGAATGTAAAAATCCTCGATTGTAGTCAATCAAGAAAATGTGAGAAAACTGCATCAATCATGGTTCCGTATATTGTTTTTCCTTCTCTAGAATCAGTATTCATTGTCCAATTCAGTGTCTGTTTCAAGAATTCAATGAGTGGCTTTGCTTCTTCTGAAGCAAAATTAACATTAAAGTCTCCAGTTAAGATAATCGGCTTTTAATCATCATCGAATACAATGATTGCAGCAGTCCCTGATGTGTACAGCACTAGAATTTTATGGATAAAGATGATAAAAGCTGTGACAGAACTACCTGGTGATATATAGACTTTCGCCAGGAACTGCTGCTAGTTTCCCGTTTTTTTTCTTCTTCCCCCTTTCACGAAACTCTTTTCCTCTTTTTGCATTTCTCTAGGCATTCTGATCAGAATTAATTTTAATTCATGGAAATAAAAATTAATAATATAAGAAGTCACTGTGTTTGTTTACAAGACGCTATCCGTAGCAATTCTGGCGCGAACATTAGTGACATATACACAATGCCCCAGACACTCCCGTAACGGGAAGAGCCATATAATGGTAATATTTCGGGTGCGTTTATTTATTGAAAACAGCACATTTATTGCATAAAAACTACAAAAATACGCCACACGAATTCGTTACGAGTAGCATACGCACTTAATATCTCCAATACCTAAGCGCCTTTAGTCCAAACATCAAGATGCCCCACTCCATACCCCCTAGCAATGGTCCAACTTTTTCACGGATAATAACGCAAGTCACGTGGTGATCCACCCCTTCCCCGCTCTCTTTTCCTCCCGCTCGCTATCTCCTCACCATAGCGAAGTTTCGGGGGAAGGGGGGGGAATCATTACTTTCGTTCGCTTTTTCACTGTTACGGAAAACTGGGCAAATTTCCCCTCCACTCTCGTGAGCAAAGAAGTTTCACTTCAAAAACAGTATCACGGTACCTTCTGTTTCTGTTTGCGAAGGGTCGTATGATGGGGAACACGCCAGTTCAGGTAATGTACATAATATAACCACCGAGGAGCGTGCCTGTTACAATCCGCATCTGCATGCACGATCCACATGTCGAACAGTTCCTCGTATGAGTACGAGTTCATCCTTCTACCACGGGAAACGGATCGCAAAGGACGTCTTCCAGCAGGATTGATGTTTACCAAACCTTCCGTTAATCGCCATCTACCGAAGATTGCCTGGAGGAATCTTCCAGAACGACAGGGATTCCAAAAGCAGCGTCGCTGTCAGACTTGCCAGACGACTTCTGGTCACAATTTCGAACACCTGTTGTAGTACAACTTTTGTGTGAATAAAATGTTTTCTAACCCATTAATTTGTTCATAATCTTTTTTCATCTTCTTTGAACCAAAGCTCTCAACAACGGCATTTATGGCCCTGCATTCCTATATGATTCCAAGTCGTTTCTGTTCCTCCCACACACTCTGCAAGTTTATCGATCTAGTAGTAGATCACCCAGTATTAATAGCAATACCTATCCATATCTTTTTTCTTTTTCACTTATGAATTTCATCATAGACCGGTACATATCTACAAAGCATGTTGACTGAAGACACATGCCCATGTTACAAATATTTAATACGAAGTGGTCCTAATACTTAGGTAATCCAGAAAATAATTTCCGCTTAACTGTTCAAAAAAAGAAGCAATCATTTGAAACTAACTGTAGTTAAATAATGAACTAAAATGGTCAGAATACTTATGACATTTAAATACCACCATTACTTAGGCCTTGATCATATCGGAGTGTGAGTGTTTGGATACCCACGTCAAAGAAATATATCGCCTGCTATTGTAAATACATTCATGTCCATAAATTAAGGATAATGCAAGTTCAGGCATAGAAAGAGTCAGAAGTAAAACAAATGTGACTTATTTGTAAAGCTTTTTTATTAAACAAAAAGTAAAGAGCAAAAAAGATGCTATTAAGTTTGATATCATTAATAAAATTCCGATTTTTGCTTCCTGGGGAATATTACAAAAATCCCTATTTACAAAAACCAATACTACATGCTTGGTATGATTTTTATTACATATCATGCCTCCCAGACAATACAAAACAGTCATGTGAGAGCCTAGGCATGTTGAGTATCAAATTATCGATCTGATCTTGGGGAATATTGCACCACTCATCAAGTAATGCTGTCCGAAATTCTAGTGGACATGTAGGAGGTGGTTAACAGGCTGCAACTCGTCGGCCAAGCATGTCCCATACATGCGTTGTTGTTGTTGCTTATGCCACCTGATCAACAGTAACATCAGATCAAGATCTACGAAATTCATCACGGCTAATGGCTAGAATTTTACGCTTGTTGTTAGCCTAAGCTTTTGAGCCCCCATGAAGGTGACAGTACGATTTTGCTCACACAACACGATAGATGGTGACACCATTCGGATCCACTAATTTAACTAGCACGTTCTGCGTTTGTACTCGGCGAGTATTTGGTGGCGTCGGGCATCGAGCCCAGGCCTTCCGGTCTGGAGTCCAATGCTGTAACCACTTGGCTACCCATGGCCCACACATGCTTTACTGGATTCAAGACCGGTGAGGACGCTAACCAGGCCATACGGGTGATATCTTCCGATTGAAGGCGTTCTTTTAAGATGTTTGCACAGCGAGGACGGTCATCCATAAATACAAATTCAGCACCCATGGGATCCCGAAACAAACATACACGTTGTTCCATAATGACGTCCCGATAGATTTGGCCTCTACCGTGGTTACAACTTGAACATGCAGGTCAGTTTAGTAACCCAGAATAATTCCTCCCCAAATGAGCCATCCTGCACAACCAAAATGGTGTCATTCAGTAATGTTCTCTTGGTGGTAACGGGTACCTTGTGCTCTCCATATGAAAGTCCGGTGAGAATCAAACTGCAAACTAAACCTGGACTCGTCAGAACACAAGCCCACTGTTGCGGTGTCCATAATGTATGCTCTCTACTCCAGGTTAACAGCAGGCGACTGTGAGTTACAGTAAATGAATCACATCTGACAGGTCGACGAGCATATTAAGCAATCTGTCCTAAGCGTCTGTACACGGTCTGCCTTGAAACTGTTGTAGCAGTGGCTGAAGAGAGTTGGAGAGAGCTAACGAGACAGGTCTGATGCTGTGCTCCATTTGTTTCTTTTTTGGCAGTAACTGACAAATATCGGCTCTCATTCGGCATTGTAACTTAGGGGTGATCTGTGCTGTAACGTCTACTCACATTACTATCATCTTGGAGTCGTTGCTAAAACTTGGAGATGACACTCTGAGCGAATACAACTTCCTCGAATACTTTCAGCAGGATACACCCACCATTCCTGATGGCCGATAATTCTACCACATAAAAAATCATCCACATGCGTTCTTTTTGACATAACTATGCGGTTATTGCACTGAAAAGCTTATAAAGCGCATGCAAACTATTTTATTTATTTGCCTGTATTCCTTCTTACACTCTCGTCATTGCGACGTACTGTCAGTGTCATCTAGTGGCTTCCTGCAGTTTGATGATGTATTTCCTGCAACTTGAAGATGTGTGAATTTTTTTTACGGGTGATATATTATTATAGAGTTCGATTCCCGCGTGATTCGGAATTATCCTTAATTTATGAGCAAAAGTGTATTTAGTAACAGAATATCTGATTTGTCAACATTTCGGAACTGCTTACCAGCATGAGAGGCCTTTATATGTTTGAACAAATAAAAGGTACTTACTGTACGATCGGGGATAAAAGGGGAGGGGATGTCAAAAATTTCAAATCTCAGCATGATTAGACATTGATGGGTACCATGCATATTGTACAATCGTATATTGTCATGAAGGAGTAAAATTCCATCCCGAGTGAGTGAATATTAACGACGCACCGTTTAGCTACACGAGGACTTTTGGCAACGGACCTCGTAATTTTGAACCTTGGTCAAGTGACGCGGATGACACCTGAGCTGGTACCCCCTCTCCTAAATACCACACCACATCAACGGGAGGACGCTTGAGCTCTCGACAGATTTAACGTGCATAGCTCCTCTACACGGCGGGTCTTTAGTGGGACTGGGCTCGAACTCATGACATGCCTGTCATGATCCGATACCTTGACCACTTGGCTACCACGGCTATAATTCCATCTCAAAGTCCGATGCAGTTTCTTAGATATCTCACAGAGACGTGCCGTGATGTTTGCCCACGTGTCATAAAATCCATTAGCAAAAAAAAAAAAAACCTTTTTCTATTCCAAAACTCTGTACGACAATTTGTGACACAAGATTAGGGGCTTGGCTTTCGTCTGTATAAGCTATGACGTGTGCCTCTATTCTATCTGTTGTAGTTTGGATTCTGGGGTTACGTGACACATATCTATCATCATATCTGGCTTAAGAAAGCATCAAACTCTTCTTAGTACCGTGGCAGGTAGTCTAAAATATTGCCTGGCGTATAAATTTGTGCTGCTCTTTAAGTCTCTGAGGTATCTATCTTCCGAGCACACAGTTTTCAGAATTTCGGTTTTTCGGACACAATCCTGCGCAGAAGTGACTTAGAAATTTCAGGAAATTCCAGAGAAAGCGTCATTATAGTTAAACGTATGTTCTCCGTAATCTTTGTATTAAATGCTTCAATCAAATAATTATTACCACCCGCTTCGTTCATCTTCGTGTACATTTACACGACCTTCGTTGAATTGATATCTCCACCTTCAAGACCACAGAACCGCTTCGCTTCAAGACCACATCGCATAGGTTTCGTACACTTCATAAATTTTTGAATTTCTCAGGCTTTGGTTTTCCTCGTTTTGAGAATCGTATGACTGACTGCATCTCGCTCGCGGTGCGATTCTTAATTGTTTGAAATTCAAGGTTATTCATAATTCACTCCTGGGTTTCCAAACACCTTAGTAAAAAACTAGACATATGTAGCAAAAAAGAACATATGAAAGCACACAGATATAATTCAAGTTTTATTTACGTACTTTCCAGTGTTCTACGTGTGAAACCTTGGTTACACGGCATACATCGATGCGATAATCCAGTTTCTGCTACACTCTAATCAACATAGTACTATCAACGTTATTGAAAGTATGTGTTATTCTTTCATGTAGCTGGGCTACATAACGCGGCAAAAGGGAGGGAATATTAACGCTACACTGTTCAGCTACTGGAGGGCTTTTGGCGAAGGACCTTGTAATTTTGAACCATGGTCAAGTGAGGAGGATGTCACATGAGCTGGAACCACCCCTTTACTAACTATCACACCAACGGGAGGACGTTTGAGTTCTCGTCAGATTTAACAAACATCGCTCCCCTTACTTACTTAATCGGGAGAATCGAGCTCACCCAAAGGGTTTCTAGCTGCGCACTGACCCTCCGAGAAGTTCCTATTTATTTGTATACTAAACGAAATACATATAGAAAAAGGTCCCGAATAAGGTCCCTCCCCAAAATTCTTGAGATTTGGTGGAAGAATAGAGTAAAAATACTTTACAGTTACAATGTAAATACAAGAAAAGAAGAAGAAAAACATCACACTCACACACAAACACGAACACACGCAGATGCTACCTTCTAAATGAGGAGAAACTTTGAAAAAGAAAAAGGATACGCGGGAAAACCACTCCTAAATGTAAAATAGGGATGTGAAAGGAATGTTAGATAAAGAGGAAAAGGTCCAAACAATTTTTTTCTGTTATATTTTTGGCCAGTAATAGGGCTGGTTCTCGCACGGCAACAGAAGCGAGGCCCTCACAAAGGAGGATAGGGATAGTTAAGAACCGGTAACAAAAGGGGAAGAGGCACCATATTCACTATACTCCCTTCTCCAATAAATTTGCACTCCATATGGTGGGTCTTCTTTGATATTAGGCTTGAACTAATAACACGTCAGCCGCGAGTCCATTACCTTGACCACTAGGCTACCGCAGCCCCCACGGCAGAGGGGGAGAGGTAAGTAAACTAAGTCTTATGGATCAGGACAAGTTTTTGGATAACCAATGGAAAGGATAACATGTACTCTCAATAAGGTTAATAGTACCATGTTGAGTATAGTACGGCATGAATTGGACTATCTCATTGATGTAACTAAGACTTCACACCTAACTTCACATTACTTTTGTATTCGTCTTAATTTCTTTACTATAGCGCTTTTAAACCCGGAATGGGAAATTTTGAATAACCCTGCATTTTAAATTCTCACCAAACAAGTGCAGTAAAAGTTAGCGATATGAAAATAGGCTTTTCCTCGCATGCCAGTAGTTCAAAAGAAAGCATGCACATGCTTGAACCAACTATTGCAGCTGTTCCACGATGAAAATAAAAAACGGAATTTTCTTTCGGGATTTTTTTTTTACCTTAATACAAATTTGAGTTGATGTATCTATACCTCAAAAGAGATAGAGAATTTCGAACTAATTAACCTGCTGGAAATGAAAATTTTTAAAAAACAGAAGGAAAGAGATTAGTTAAATTGTTTCAATGCAATTAACCCGAGACAATGTGCATGGTTGACTTCTCACCGTGAACATACCTTGAACCAATCTTCGTGGGAGCGAAAAAAATTCCTCTGTGCAGCAATTCGCAACGACTTAAGTTGTAAAAACAGGCAGCCCCAGCGCAGCATCTGCGTAATTCGCAGTGAAAAAACAGTGAGGTTGAAATCCCCTTCCGAAGTAAAGAAAGGAAAATAAGAAGCGACTGAAATTCATTTCATTGTAGCAAAAGAACTTCTCACCCAGTCTGATTTCATTTGACTTCTGCGGAGAGCCTAACTCGGTTTGTGTTGTATCGGCACAAAATTCTCTTTCCTTACAGATCCCCTCTCTCTCGAACAGAAAGGAGACGTCAAGGAAAAGATTCGGAAATTGGGGTTGGGGGAAGAAAAGGAAACAAAAGGGGGAGGCCCTCCGTCTTATCAGGGTCTTAAGAATAGACCTCGGGATTTTTTTTTTCCATTTATTTATGTTTTCTTTCCCTTTTTTTCTTCCTGCGGCAACCCAAGAAACAAATACGCTTGATTGAAAGTTTGGCTTTTTGCAGCCGAAAAAGCGAACGCGCTGATAAACAGACCCCGAGATTCGGTTCGAATAAATTAAAGGATTAGGAGTAGACTTCCTAAAGAAGACAGCCCCTTCTCAACTTCGTTCCTTTTCCTAGAAGATACGATAAAACGTAGCATCGATTTGCGCGGGATGTTTCAGAAAGTTTCTTAACATTTGATGTTCTTTTGTGGAGGAGCTTTTGGAGCGGGTATGTGAGTTCTGTACAGTGCGGAACGTCACATGTAACTTCAAAACAAAACAAAATCTTATATCGAAGTCTAAAAATAAGTTGTTTTTCAATATTTCTGAGCATCTTTTTTTAAAAAGATCATTTTCTCTACTAAGGAAATGTTGTATTTAGAACTGGAATGTGCATGGCCCTGCTTTTCTGGATGAACTTGTCTTCATAGAAAAAAAATAAAATAACATGAAACGAAATCTTGACAAACAACTTATAGAATAAATTTTTTATGGATAATATAATCTTATAATATCAGGAACAATTATATTTAAAATGATTATGATGCATTATTTCTTTTAGGTTTTCTATCTTAACAAATTACTTAAGAAGGAATATAAATTCCTATCTGCATTTCATTTTTCTTCTTTAATTGCAATAATAAACAGAAATAGATCAAAACATAAAAGAGATTAAATAAAAAACAATAAAAATAATTGAGCAAAACAAACTAAAATGGGATCAGAGTTCAACAACTGAAAGGTTTGCCAAAATTCGTTTGCAATATAACTTTTATACATCAACCGCGAAATGATGAACTCTGTTTGATTTCCAACGATTCTATTTTCTTATTTTCAGTTAATCGTATTTTTTTCTCTTACTAGCCATAAAAGCAAATGTTTTCTTTTATTATTCGGATAAATATATGCTTAAAAAAACTGAGATGATTCTTTACTTTATTCATTTTTTGAAGATGTAGAATTGACTGTTGAAAGAATATCTTTTCTGAATTTATCCCTGTGACATCGTGTACATTTCACGATATATTTAAGAAAGTATGTACATTTAACGTCCACATTCTGTAAAACGGGAACGACATAGGTAAGAAAATGCAAGTGGTAGACAAAATAATGGGAAAACTTACAAAAGTGAAAAAAATGTGTGTGTGTGCAAAAGAACATTGCTTGCAAATTTATAGTGGTGTGAATGCGTCTTTGTTTCCTAAGTATACGAACAAGAGTAAGAAGGTTAACTATTTGCTAAAAGTGTGCAGCTATAGATACAGTCTCTCAAAAAAGTACTGGGACACACTACCAGTTCATTAATTTTTATCGTAATATTTTACTTAAACATACAGAATCCAAAAAAAAGGAGTAAATGTTATTTTGGTAAATATATATACAAATAATAATAATTTGAACAAAACCCATACATTAATGCAATTACTGTTAAAATTGAAAATAAAAGAAATCGAGTTAAAAAACGTGCTCAAAAAAGTATCAGGACATCCAATAAATTATAAAAAACAATTCAAACTTAGAAATTAATATTTCTTTCAGCTGCCCTTGCCTTTTATGTCCTCTCGAAGTCTATTTGGCATGGATTGGATCAATTTTTTGCAAAACGATCTATCGATTTTGGTCCACTCTTTGCCCAAAAATTTTCTTAAATCCTGCTTGTTATAAATTTGGCGCTCATATATTTTTGCTGCAAATAATCCCACCCATGTTCAATGGAATTAAGGTCTGAACTTTGTGTAGGAGTCTTAATATCACTAGGACAGTGGTAGAGGACCCATAACTTTCAAATATATGCAGTATGTTTCGGGTCATTATCTTGGTACAATTTAAAATATCCTGAGATGCTTAGCTTGCTCGTACTTTGCTTTAGATTTCTCTTGGGAATATCAAGATAGATATATTTATTATATCTATCATTATATCATCAATAAAATGTAAGTTCCGGACACCAGAGCTTGCCATACAGCCCCAGACAATTTGGTTACCCCTCCATATTTGACATTAGGCCGTAAATTTTTGACATGCATTACTGCATTTGATTTCCGCCAAACTTTTTGCTTCCTATCCGATCCAAAAATGTTATATTTGCTTTCATCAACAAAAATTACATTTTCTCAATATTCTGTTGGCTGCCTTGCATACATTTTAGCAAATGCCAACTTAGCTTGTCTATTTGCTTTGCTTGTGTAGGGCTTTCTTTGAGGTACTCTGCCATGATACTTATGTTTTCTTAAAACATTTCTGACATTTTCAAGATTTATAGATTTTTCGAACCTATTTTTACATTGCAAAGTCATTTTTACTGCACTAGTTCTAGAATTAATGTGTTCTTGTCTCACACACACACACACACACAATCCACCTCTCTTCAAGTTCATTAAATATCCTTGGAAGCTCTGATCTTTGCTTGTTTTCAACGCTATTTGTTTTCTTGAGCCTGTCAGTTATGTTAAAAACAGTAGACTTACTCAATTTCAAGATTTTTCCTATACAGCGAACTGATTTCCCCTCTTTCCAATGACTTATTACGAGATTTCGCACACCAACCGATATATCTTTGTTTCTCGCCATTTTTTCTATAAATAATCTTATCTATTGAAACGTTTATGTTTAAACTTCTAGTTTAAAAAAGTGGTGAGAAATTAAATTTCCTTGTGATGCGCTGTATATTTATAAAATTTCTCATTTCGAAAGTGCCCCAATACTTTTTTGACTCCAGACGCCAAATGTTAAAATATTTCTTAATTCATTTTGTTTTTGTTTTAATGTGATAAATATTTTTAGAAATGGCTTTACAGTTATGCATGCCAAGTGTCCTAATACTTTTTGAGTGACTGTATAGTATAAGATCTGTAATATTGTTTCAAAATGTCAGATCTTGGATTTGTATAAAGACGGTATATTAGTGTTTGATTAGTAAGTTGTTTCTGTATCTAAAACATTTTTAAATGTACGAATCTCGGCAAATAACAAAATAACCCTCATCTCAACAGATAATACAATGCACCCAATTCTTCATTTACACGAATTTCTTTTACACGATTTCGACTAGACCTGGTTTTGAGGAAAAAAATTAATTCCCTTTTTCTGGTCTTTTTCTGATTTGATATAGTCAACTCAAATTATAAAAATAGAATTTTCTTTTATTTTTATAACTGCGACATTGAAGACAGGAATGCAATGCGATTTTCATTTGCGAGAATTCCCTAAATTTTGCAGCTTCAGTATGGATTTTTTTTTTGCTTTGCGAGAGAATATCTATTTAAAGAGTTATGCTACCATCGATTAATTACTGAATTCTTTCCTAAATACACTGAAATATCGACCCCACAGGAAGTTAGTCCTAATTTTTTTGCAACAGATTCTGGTTAAAATTTCACCAATGTAGTACGAAGGTTATAACCAAGACATTTCCAGCGATTACAGTAATATTGCTAACGTGCACTTTGATTGTCCGGAATGACAGTGATTAAAACATTTTTTGTATAACTAACATGATTTTGTCTAATTTCTATGTTCATGAATTAGTGACATATTTTTCCTTTCCAAATAATTGCGTCATAGATGCACAATCTTTATGAACAATAAAATGTTTAAGATCCTGACGTGAAGACGCTCATGTTTATTATACTTCTTTTACCGATTTCTTAGAACTGGAATCAATTTTTTACACTCCCAATAGACGTAATATATTTTTTACACGAAATTTATTCCCACGTATTCTGCCGGAACGTATCTATCGTGTAAAAATAGAATTGGGTATATTTAAAGCATCGCTTAAAAAGATCCCGTTTCAAGCTAAGAAATTCATCAGGGGTTTCTTAGATTAAACTTTTATGGCAATGGTGCAGTGTCAACTCCTCATCACTGTTATTAATATAAAAAAATGTATGCAGTGATCCAGACAGCATCCAAACTGTAAGCATGATGAATGAAGAAATGTTATATAGTCTAATAAATCATCTTTCACCCTATGGCAACTTACGTTTAACGATATCTCACAAAAGTACTCCTTTTCGGCTGCTTGGTTTCAACTATTAAGCATGGAGGGGAATCTTTGATGGTGAAGTGTGGATTAGAACTCGGTACCTTCGAATCCGTAAGCACGTACCATACCACAGGACCAAAATGATCACTTCAATCCGGAGGCTGTTACTGGCCCTTGTGACGGGTTCTTACGCGTTTCACTAACCTTCTCATATACTCTTTAAATGTTTTATTTATTTCAACCAATCTCCACCGGGAGCCAAAGCGGGATTTATGCAAATGAGATATTTTATATAAGTTCGGGATTAGCGAGTTAGAGAAGGAGAATGAAATGAAATGAAATGAGAAAGTGTTTTTTCAAGTGTAAACGTAGACGTTGTGAGTAGAGTCTATTGTAACGTTGTGGATAAATTTAGTTCATAAAAGAACTGCGAAATAGCAGGGAAAGAAGTCGCCTATTAAAGGAATACAATCAATATATTAAGGAAGCAGCTAGACGAACCTGCCATAACGTAAGGAATCAGGTTAGTTTGATTTGTTCCAATTAAGTATAAGTGTGTAGCTGTAATTGTACGCGTCGTCCCTTCGTAGACTCAGATAGGATTCCGTCGTTCATGATTATTGAATCCTTCTCATTCTCCACTGTGTTTTATTGTTCTTAAAATTGAATAGTATCTGTGTGATCTCTTAATTAAGAAAAGTCAATAAATAAGATTGATTTGATATAAAATAAGTAGTAATTTTATTATGCGTTCAACACAGTCAGATTCAGGTAACACCCGAAGGGGAGTTGATAATCTTAGAGGTAGCGAGAGACTACGACTTCCTTATTTAGAAACCATCACCACACACTCCCTACCAATGAGTCGGTGGATAGGTGAATGAACGATGTAGTTATGGCGAAAGTGTGAATTGTTGCTGTTGTGTCATGTGTGTCTGACGGCTTGTTTGCTGTGTTATGTGTGTCTGACTGCTTTGGTTTCTGCATCATGTGTGTCTGACGGCTTGTTTGCTGTGTCATGTGTGTCTGACGGCTTGTTTGCTGTGTCATGTGTGTCTGATGGCTTGTTTGCTGCGTCATGTGAATCTGATAGCTTGTTTGCGGCGTCATGTGAATCTGATAGCTTGTTTGCTGCGTCATGTGAATCTGATAGCTTGTTTGCTGCGTCATGTGTGTCTGACGGCTTTGGTTGCTCTCGTGGCGGGTAGATGGTGCCACAACAGCTGCACGAGGGTTGCGTTTTTTCTTTGTTCAGCGTCAAGGACACCAATGAAGGAGGATAGAACTCGTAACCTTCTGTTCTGTAAGCACGTATCATATCACTGGACTAAAATGATCACTTCAGTCCGGAGGCTGTTACTGGCTTAAATAGATACCACCGCCACAATGGTCAAAGAGTGCTATTTTTTATATTCTTTTGCATCAATAATTATTATGAAGGGTCCGGCAACAGCCCAAATTTATTTGGAAGTAAATCAGAATCAACTTCAAACAATGAGGCGATAGGACTCTCCCTTGTTTCAGACAAAGAGTAGTGGGAAGGGAAACACAGATTTCGATATCTGCAGTCACTGGTCTTTAACATTGTCGAATCTTTATGAGAATATCTTCAGCAACACGTGAACGAACTATTTTATCCACTCTCCTCATTAACAGAATTGGGAGATTTTACAGGAATTATTTTGTTTTATTTTAATTTACGTCGCATTCTTAAGTAACACGAAGGCTCTTGGCAACGGACATTGTAATTTTGAATGGACCGTCAAGTGACGAGGATGACACAGCTGAGCCTCTCCCCCCATCCTAACTACCACATCATGCAACTTGAAGGATTTTGCGCCATGACAGATTTAACGAGTATCAACCTGTGGCGGTCTCCACCAAAGGACCTATTTTCTGTTAGAGAACTAGTGACGTCTCAATGGCTATAGAGTTTCATGTGGGAAAGTATCCGACACTGGACACACTGGCGCTTATGTTGTGAGGCAAGTCAACCTTTGACTTCCCTTTATCCAGACGACAGAGAGGTGACTAGCGCAGTTCCCAAGCCAATCTCCGGTTTCAAAGACCACCACGAGAGGGGTGACTAGGACCTTGTAGAGGAATATTAATCCCGGCTACGTTCAAACAGAAATGATTCTGCCTCACGTGTCGCTTTTGGGGGCGTGATGTATTTCATCTTTAAATACACACCAAAAGAGGAAACCCAGAGACTTTCGATACGCTACGGAGCTTCACAGACACCAGAGAGATATTTTGCATGCTTAGATATTGTACGACACGCCAACACATTTTAATGGATTATCTCGCTGAATAACTTCCAGATTAGCTTGGACTCTGTTACATTTACAGTGACCTATCAAGAATTCTATAAACGAGCATATCAATATCGCCCTAACGCAGCCTTTCTCGTGAGTAATCCAGCGTTAACAGTGGCCTCAACAGCGCTGTACTGTAGCAAGCTCCTTGTGGCGTCGTGTCATGGTAGCTTCTTTAGACTCACAGCTGAATATTAAAAATAATTTTTATTTTTAGAATCGTAAATATTAGATAAATAAAAATTATACATCAAATGCAATGCCTCTAGCATTTTCTTATGCAGGGAAGAAAACTGAGGTCCATTGTCGAAATAATTGCACAATTGCCTAGCCGGTGTCTCTTTCAGTTCTTAGTCTTACTTCTCCAATACGTCTTTCAATTGTCCGGAGGGCGCTTGCCCCACGATGTTCTCATTCCCACCAGATCGGGCTCAGAAACCACCCGCGTCCCTCTTTCTGCCCCTCGTAACCGGGCCTACACGTGAAGCGAAATCATTTCCGTCCTGAGGGCGCTTGCCCCTCACAATTTTTCTATTCTCTAGATCAGGAACGTCCGTCTTTTTCCGCAGGATACCATCTCGGGAGTTGATCCCTTCTTTTTTCCGAATCGACACTTTTAAACTCCAGGGGTGGACCAACTCCACGCCCCTCGTCAACTCCCATTGACAAGTCTCAAGGTTTTGCACCCTGCACCTCGGTCTCACCAGCCCACCACTCGTGCAGGCCGAACAATGGTTCTGGTCTCTCTCGATGGTTTTTTCTGACAAAAGCTTGTCTGACATCTGGTTCTCGAACCACCTCGCCGCCTTTTCCTCTTTTGATGTGACCCGCCGCCGTCCACCGAGGCACCAGTCTTTTAAGATGGATAAGCTCTACCTATGGACGCGCACAATATAGTTATGCTCAGCCCATAGTGTTATCAGTCACACCCGCGTCGACAGTCCAGATTACCGACAAAGGACAATGACGCCAAAGCCACGCGCTCTCTAGATATATTACTCGCCATGTATAGGGGTGCGTTTTCTTCCTTGTGACTACGTCACACCCTTTACGTGGTGGATCTTTAGTGATACAAGGGCTAGAACTCATGACACGCTGGCCACGAGCTCGAGACCATGACTAATAAGCTATCGCCATCCTATATTTTACTGGAGAAACAGTATAAAATTACATTACTTTATATGACAGATTTGTTAAGATACCTTATATGAGAGAGAGTATTATGAAAGCAATAATTCGATTTTCCAAATCGAAATATTGCTATTCATTATACTCATTTGGAACAACACAATATTAATAAAAGTACAATTTAGAATGTCACCCTTCCGGTGTAGTGGTTAGCGACGCTGAACTGTTGTGCCGTAGAGCCTGGATTCGAATCCCGGAGAAGGCATGGATATTTGTAAATGTATAGTGCTTTTGGGCGACACAGGGGTACTCTAAGTCAGTGATCCCCAGCCTTTTTACTGCCGTGAACCGGCCAACATTTGATAATTTTACCACGGCCTTTTGAGGGAGGGGGGGGGGAGTGCGTTGATTGTTTATATTTTAGATTGTTTTGATTTCATAATTTTAATTTAATTCTATTTAAACAAGCCTTCAGTATAAAATACAAGCATAAAGAGATTTAACATGGAATATAAAGAGATTTTCATAAAAGGTCACGCATACCTGAATACATAATCTATACTAATATATAAAAGAAAGAGTTTGTGTGTGTGTTTCACCTATTCCGAACAAATTAAGCAACCCAGGAGTATGAAACTTGGCATGTAGAAGCTATAGGTCGTTATGCTATTAACCTCGAAGAGTTGCTTTCGAAATTTGCTTTAGATGTTTTTTTAAATTCAATTTTTATGCGATTTTTCAGCTAAATGGAGATATGATGTCATCAGCCATGTCAAGTCTTAACTTTGCTAAAATTAATATTTTGAGCAGTTTTGGAGGGGATTTTAGCACATTTTACTGTAAATATATTTATTTTAGTTGTATTTATTCATTTTTTAAACTCTTTGTGGAGGAATTACATTTGTTTTTCAAAAAAAATAGTCCTAAAAAAATGTTTTTCTAAATTTTATTTTTCCGATTGGCAACACTAATCTGATAAAGTAGATATTTTCGTATTTGATTTCCAACGTATTATATCTTTTTCATTTCTTTAAAAAAAATAATGTTTTTTTTTAAACAACTTTTTCAGACTAAATAATCATTCTATACTGATGGAATGGGGTAATATGTACCATTAAAGTGTACTAATTACTAATATTCAGGCGATGTCATTTGGTTCTCAGTTTAACTTTGGCGCCGGAAACCTGTGCCATGATATGAATTTCAGATGGATTGTAATCAAGTTAAGTTTATCCACCGTATTGAATTTGTGTAACTGTGTATAATTTTTGTTCAAATTATTTCTTATTTCCTTTTGTGGTTTATAATAATGCATGTTGATTGCGTAATGGAACAACTACCCATCTTGCAAGGCATAAAGCTACTATTTTTATTGTTGTAACCACTTTTAAAAATATTTAGTTTCCATAAAATGTTCTATTTCATTTTATGCTCCTGATTTATCTTAGCTGTACTATGATTATCAAAAAAGCTTGATTACACTCTTCAAACCTTTCTGCTGTATCTGAAAAATTTTTTGTAACCCAAGCATAACCATAGACTGATAATACCACCAACATTCAGGTTAGCAAGAATAAGGAGGAGCAAATGTGCAAACCCAAGGTCCTTGCAACTGTTTTGTACCATAATATGAAAAAATGTTTTTTTCATTATTGACTCTCAGAATAACATAAAATTAATAAACAACATGGGGAAGCAAAAAATTTTTCAGATACAGCAAAAAGATTTAAAGATGTAATCAGGCTTATAGTACAGCTAAGATTAATCAGGAGCATAAAGTGAAATAGAACATTTTATGGGAAGTAAGTATCTTTAAAAGTGGCAACAACAATAAAAATAGCAGCTTTAATAACCTTAGGCATTGCAAGATGGGTACTTTTTCCATTGCGCAATCAGCGTGCATTGTTACAAATCACAAAAGTTGTGTGATAAGAAAAAATTATACACAGATGCATGAATTTAATACGGTGGATAAACTTAACTTGATTACAATCCATCTCAGATTCATATCATGACACAGGTTTTCGGCACCAAAGTTAAACTTAGAACCAAATGACATCGCCTGAATATTAGTAATTAGTACACTTTAATGGTACATATTACCCCATTCCATCAGTATAGAATGATTATTTAGTCTGAAAAAGCTCCTGATTTATCTTAGCTGTACTATGATTATCAAAAAAGCTTGATTACACTCTTCAAACCTTTTTGCTGTATCTGAAAAATTTTTGCTTCCCCATGTTGTTTATTAATTTTATGTTATTCTTAGAGTCAATAATGCAAAAACATTTGTTCATATTATGGTACAAAACAGTTGCAAGGACCTTGGGTTTGCACATTTGCTCCTCCTTATTCTTGCTAACCTGAATGTTGGTGGTATTATCAGTCTATGGTTGTGCTTGGGCTACAATTCATTTCATATTCATATCACGACAACAGAAGGTAGTCGGCCCCAAAGTAAGAAAAGATGTTAACTAAATCATCGCCTTTTTTCTTATTAGCACACTTTAGCGGTACGTCTTGCCTACTTCCCATCAAAATCAGACCTGTGCTTATGTATTTAAGGTTGCTTTTCGGTTTGAATTAACGTCATTTCTACTATGCTAGGTCACTTTATATATTTACGTTTATTTTATTAATGTTTAAATTTTTTATATTTTAAGATTTTCTGGCAAAATTAAGGCTTAATTTTCTTTTGTTTTTGATAACCTTTTAATTTAAATTAATGCTATATTTTCTATTTTAGTGTCTCGCACATACTCGCATATTATTGCAAATTGGCGATTGCTGCAATAATACATCAGTACCTTTTCTTTTTGTTATAAGCTACATTCTGGTACTATTTTGCAACATCGATTAAACATGGAATTAGCCGATAAAGGTAAAAAGCAATAACCTTTTTTGGTACTTGCAAAAATTGCCAACTTAATTAATAACTCACCAAACTGGCAACCATATGCTTCATTTCATGTAATGTCGCCAATAGGTTGCGATAATATGTAAGTACCATAGAAAATGACACTCCATTCAAACTAATTGGGATTATTAGATTGCTAATATTGTGATTTAAATTAGAATTTATGATACTTGCATACAAGTGTCATCACAGCCAAATTGGCGCCATGCTAATCGCTCCTTGATATCAAAACAACAAAGATTCTGTGTTTGTGTTTTTATGTGAAAAAAAAATCAGTCAGATTTTGTTGGGAAATAGTGTGATTTGCTTAGTGTCAGTTTGGCTGCGGTGATGCTAATACGTAAGAACCCGATGGGCTAATAGGAATTTTTATTAACGTATGAGATTTTCTGACATTTTATTTTTGTTCTGAGCTGTTTATTGTAGTTTCGTCAAAATTAGACCTTTATTTTTATATTTAAGGTTTCTACTATATGTAAGGTTGTAAACTAATGTCATAATTTATACTAAATATATAAAAGAAAGAGTTTGTGTGTTTACGCTATTCGGACCAAATTAAGCAACCCAGAAGTGTGAAACTTGGCATGTAGAAGCTGCAGATCCTTATGCTATTAACCTTAAAGAGTTTTTTTTTTGAAATTTGCTTTATATTTTTTAAATTTCAATTTTTAAGTGATTTTTCAGCTAAATGTAGATATGACGTCATCAAACATGTCAAGTATTAACTTTGCAAAAATGAATGTTTCGAGCAGTTTTTTGGGGGATTGTAGCACATTTTACAGTAAATATATTTATTTATGTTTGTATTTATTCGTTTTCTTACTCTTTGTGATGGAATTTTATTTGTTTTTCGAAAAAATCTTCATAAAAAAATGTTCTTTCTAAATTTTGTTTTACCGTTTGGCAACAATTGACTTTCGATGTGTTATAACGTATTTATCCTTTTCCGAAAATTCAAAATAGATAAAAGATGTTATTTTTGTGCAGCTTTTTCAAACAAAATGGTCATGCTATTAATGGTTGAAAATGGACATGGTGTACTGTTAATTTTTTACAGCTTTTTCAAACTAACTGGTCATGCTATTTACGGTTGAAAATAGACATGGTGTACCGTTAAAGTGTTCTGTTATTCAGGTAATGATTTAGTTCTAAGGTTTGTTGGATTGTCGAATTGGACACTTATCCCGCCGTAAGTGGGTGATACTAAAGCCTAGCCACCGCATTAAATTTATGTATCTGTGTAATTTTTGTTGTGATTATTTCTTTTTTACTTTTGTGGTTTGTAATAATGTATGTTGATTGAATAATGGAACAACTACCCAGCTTGCAAGGCCATTTCTATTGTTCTGGCCACTTTCAAAGATATTTACTTTCCGTAAAATGTTTTATTTCATTTTATGCTCCTGATTCATGCCAGTTGAACTATGATTATCAAATAATGCCTGATTACACTCTCTAAACCTTTTTGCTGTATCTGAAAAAAGTTTGCTTTCCCCATGTTGTTCATTATTTTTGTTATTTTTAAAGAATCATTAATGCAGAAAACATTTGTATGTATTTTGGTACTAAACAGTTGTAAGGGCCTTGGGTTTGCGTGGTTGCTTTTTCTTATTCTCGCTAACTTGAATGTTGGTGGTATTATCAATCTACTGATGCATTTGCGTTACTATTCATCTGATGTTGATATCACGGCAACAGAAGGTAGTTGTGGCCCCAAAGTAAGTAAAACTTGGAACTAAAATATCACCTGAATATTAGTACATTTTAACGGTATGTCTTGCCTACTTCCAACTGCATAGCATGACCATTTGGTTAAAATAATAAGTATGATCACAACCTATTGGCAGCATTATATGAAACAAAGCATATGGCACACATAGGAAGACGACACATACTAAATCGTGGTTGCCAACTTAGTGAGTTATTAATAGAGTTGGCAATTGTTTTAATTATACATAAGTACCAAAAATTCTTCCTGTGACATTTCAATTCTTACATATTGTCACAACCTATTATTATTACAACATTACATGAAATGAAGCGCATGGTTGCCAATTGAGTCCATATAACACATTTGAAATCAGCGTTGCCAACTTGGTGAGTTATTTTGACCGTTGGCATTGGTGCGATAAAAGGTTAGCACCAACATTTCCTTCCATTGAAAAAGAAAAAGGTACTGCTTTCCAGAAAACTGTATCATTTGTAATGGTTAATTTTTTAGCAACATGATTTATTATTTGTTTCATTTAGTACTGTTGTTGGTTCTGGGCTATTTCAATGAGGACCTGTTATATCTGTTTTAGATAGATTTTTTGGTTTTAGTTCATACTAATTAATTTTTTTTAGTACTGAATTACATTTAATACTCTATATTAAATGTATTACAGAGATGTTAGATAGCATTGCACCCATACCTCATATAATACTAATTTAATTTTTTTTCAGTTGAAAGTTTCCTAATGTTTCTTATTTATGATAGCATTTAGTGAGAATCACTTTATCATCATTAATTTTTTCTTTCGGTTTATCTATTGCAAGTTATTTCACCCATAGTTCCCATAGCAAAAACTTACTACTGCTGTCACATTTCTAATAATTTTTTATTTATATTTGCATTCATTCATATCTATTTACTCTTTAGCATGCTAATTTTCTCTCTTACATTGAAATATTTGTTTTTGTTAAATTATTTATTTTTAGGCCAAATTGCAATTTGTTTAAAATTATTTATAATGTGAACATTCATTTGAAAAAAATATTTTTAATTTTTGGTTATAAAACTTAATACAGGGTTTTACCCTCCCTAAAAAAATATTTTGATTGCTATAATAGATGAATTTTGGTTTTTAAAACTTAATCCGTGCGAAGAACGGGCATTTCAGCTAGTAGTAAATAAAATGAAAATAATTTAATGTTCCTTGTGCAACCCAATAATATTTGATCCACCGACAGGGGGTTGGGGACCACTGCTCTAAATAGCCGTCCTGCCTCAAGTCCTCTCTTGAGGTTGGTGGAAGGGGAAGAAAGGTGGGAACCCGATGACCACCCCTAAATGTTCTTCAAAATTGGGGTGGAACCGAGCCGAAACGTACTGTCACCTTCATGGTGTTCAAAAGCTACGGCTAACTACAGGCGTACATCTAGCCCTTTTCCACGGTGAATTTCGTGGGCCTCGATCTGACATCGTCAGACAGGTGGCATCAGTAGCAACAATAACATAATTCAGACTTAAAGCATTTTTCCTTGTTATTTTACAGATCACCTAATGTATTATATAAAAAAGTAAAGAATCTAGTGTCACACTTAATACTTGTAATGATTCTTTCAAAAACAACAAAAATCACATGTTATTTAATTTTTAAATATAATTTAATTACATTCCAAGTTAAATATTTTGAAACTACGCTGACAAATTCTTAAATTTGTCATTCTGAATAAACGACTCAAAGGAAATGGAGTGGCAACAGAAAAATTACAGTAGCATTGGATTCGAGTACTTAAATGCTTAAATAAAGCTTAAATGGTCTAAACACCTTTAAAAAAGTTTCGAAATTTGAATAGAAGCTGAAGAATTGAATATTTGATATAATAAGCATCACATTAAATTTCATACACTCATTAGAAAAAGACTGTGTTCACGTACTATTAGTTATATAAATAACGAAAAAAATTTAAAAACTGGAATTTTAAAAAAAAAATGTAATTATATTTTATTTAGTTCATTTCAAGTATTCAGAATACTAAAAGTATAAATTTGGTTTGTGCTTTCATAGCTTTTAAAATAAAAACAGTTTTGTAGCGATACAAACAAAAATCAAGTAGAAAAAGTTTGCGTTCACTGTTTTAGTAGTAACTATAAGAATTATTTAAAAAGAAGATAATGATCTATTTAGTAGCTGATTGGAAAACCTCGTCTTTTGAGAACCACTTGAAGTCGTTTCGGCATTGAATTAATAAATTTTGTGGTTTCTTCAACGCTTATCTTCTCACATTCTTCCTTAAGCGTCGTCGTTCTCCCATTCGTCCTTCGTCCTCTTCAGCATATTCTTACTAGATATATTGTGTTGATGAATTCTACGTTCCAGCAAATCCTATAGGTGTTCTATAGGATTCAGATCAGGGGATTGTGAGGGCCTGTTCAGTTGATTTGGGATATTATACTAGAGCCAAAGCTTCACAATCTCAGTGGTATGCTTAGTATCGTTGTCGGGTTGGAAACGAAACGATGATCCTAAGCCGAGTATGGTGGCACTTTCCTTTAAATAATTTTTTAGGACATCAAAGTAATCATATTTGTTCATAAGTGATTCGATATACTTCAACTTGCAACACCATTGATCACCATGCACCCCCACACGATAACTTCCTCACCACCGTGCTTTACCCCGTTGGTGCTAAATACTCTTTTTGAAGCGCTGTGCAAGGTTTTTCCCATACCAATTTACGACTTTTTATGCCGAAGATGCAAAATTTGCTCTTATCAGAGAATATCACAGTCTTTCAGAAATCCGGAGGCTAATGTGTATGGTCTTTTGCAAAAAATATCCGCTTAAGCTGGTTGGTCATTGAAATATAAGACTTTTTGCGAGCCACTTGACTACGGTATCCGCTGCTTGCAGTAACCGCCCAAATGTTTTTGTTAAACTTCTCAAGAATGTCTGTTACTATTTTCACCATTTATATCATACGTCGTTTTTCTCTGATTGCGAGTTTAGATGGATGGCTAGAACGAGTTTTGGATGTGTGTTTGTAGATTTAAATTATAACTAATACGCTGGATAGATGAATACTGCCGTCCAACGACGGATCTGGCTATATCCCGGCAATTTTTGTCTCTCTTTCCATATTTTCACAACGATTTAACGCTCACTGTAACTATTTTCCTTCCATTTATATTTTCCATGTCCATTGAATTGCTTCGTATCTCCAAAAAACGTAAAAATTTTTGCGCCACAACTTTCTTAAGCTATTTTATTTGATAAATGAATACAAAAACTCTGTTAAAACCTATAACGGCTGTTGATAAAAATTCCAGGAATCAAGAACATTCAAATAGTGAACGCACACTTTTTCTGCCTACTATTTGTGTTGCTTTGCTACAAAACTCCCATTATCTTACGTAGTTTTAATTAAAAATTAAATTTTTGCATACACAATATTTAAATAATGGTAAGCAAATTCATGAAATTTTGTTAGAAAAAAATTTTATTTCAATTAAATTTTACTTTTTTTTTTGTATGTTTTGTTTAGGGCAGTGATTCCCAAAGTGGTCTATATAGACCCCCAGGGGTCTATAACGACCTGCAAGGGGTCCAAGTCAGCAAAAAATAATTTGGGGGTCCATGAGGTGTAAATGGGGGTCTATGATAGTAGCTCTTATTATATAAACTAGATCGTGATTTTAAATTTAAAAAAAAAAAATTAACCAAGTGGAAACTAAATTTTGCCTATTTAACATATACATTTACTAAATTTAATAGGGTTAATTTCCACTTACAAGGTGACAGCATAAATTTTATTAAAACAAGAACCATTTCAGCATTCCTTTCCGGAGTTAAGCTAAAGAAGTATAACACCGGAGGTCCCGAATTTTCTTAGAATGTCACAATCTGACAGGGCGTTTTAACCTACGTTCAACATTTAAATGCTTTTAATTCAGATTTTGAAATGAGGTTTGAGAATTCTTTGACTATGGTAATACCACAGTAGGCAGTGAATTCATAGGGTCACATTGAAAATAAATGCCCCATTACAATAGGAACTGATCGTAATAAGCACTAACGAAGATCTTAAAGTTTGGAAACGGATATCAGCAATTTTGGCTTTGAAAAGGCAAACCTATTATTTGTCCCAAATTATGAAATATCGGGAGAACGTTTTTAATCGTTTTTCCTTCTGAAAAGCAGCGCGGTTACCAATCTCCAAAACAAAAAAAGAAAACATTACTAACAGAAGAGGTTTAAGGTTAAACCTGACAATATTAAAACCAATTGTTGAAAAAATTTTATTGTAGTACCAGACTCATCCCTCCCTTTAAAATCATTCATTCATTTATTTTATTTAACATTTATTTTATGTATTAATTAACTTTTAATTTATTTAACATGCGCTTTTTAAATTTTAATCACTATACTTCATTACAGTTAGAAATTTAATTCATTTAAAGTAGTAGCACCAGCTGTCAAAAAGACATTTAAGTTGATAAATTTGCAAAAATTCAATATTAATTAAGCAGGGGGTCTACCCCAAATCGAAAAACATGGCAAGGGGTCTATGATACAAAAAAAGTTTGGGAACCTCTGGTTTAGGGTAAACGCAGACTTTTTCTAGCAAGTGTATGATTCAACTTCCAAGACTTGAAATTAAAACAAACATGCTATTTAATTTCATTCTAAATCACTCGAGCAAAAATTTCATTTTAGAAATGAAATCCTACTTTATATCAGAATTAGATATTTGTTGTTTGTTTCGATGCATTTTCTTACAAAAGACACGACTTAATACAGCAAGTAATTGAGTCTGAATTCTTAAGAAACCGCAAAAACCCGAGCACAGCGTCTTCAAAGCGTGAGATCGAAACGATCTCGGGAGTTTCCCATCAAAGGCTGGAAACAAAGCGAGAGGGACATTCTTTTCCGTGATAAATCGTCGGCTGCATTTTTCTTCTTCACTCTTCTGTTCCAGTGAGTAAACGACTTCGCATAACAGCTTTCTCTTTCAATAGAATTTAATTACGCAACATTCTGAGCCAGATCTTACATGACGACAATCATTAAGATAAATACGACCTGAAAATGAGATTGTGCGGAGAAATGGAGCTTTTGGTAGTATATTTCACCATCTATTTTCTTCACGGGCGTGAGAAAGGGAGAGAAATGTTATCACGTGTTACTCTTCTTCCGAATTTCATTCGGGGTGACAAACGTAGATGACAAAATCTAATGAAATAGGCTTGTAAGTGTAATTTAATGTATTTCTTACTTTAAAGATAAGACAAGTAGTTCGAATTCGCAGAGTACTTAGGTGTGCGTGCATGTTACTAATAATTTAGTAATTTCTTTTTCTCTAATATAATTACGAAAAAGTTAAAGTATATGTAGTCTAGCATACCATTTCTTAGGAACTTAAACTTGAAACGTTTTTTGGGTTTTGAATAATGGTCGTAAATATTTTAATTTTGTGTGTGAATTCCTGCATTTTTGATTCGTGTACCTAGAATTTAAAAAAATTGGTGTTTCATACATTAAAAAGGATGTTGACATTTTCAAGGAAAACAAAAGTTTACATCCTGCATAAATAGGCAAACAGCAAATATTTTAATGGAGCATTTAGAATTTAATGTATGTTATTATTTAAATACTTTTACTTTGTATATTTTATACATTTTAACATTTCTTATTTTGTATTTTGCCTTTCGTAATGTCGTGAGCAATTGAAATTACCTTCATTACTTGGTAGCGAGAGGGCTTATACAGCTATGTGTCAAATGACATTTTATTCCAAATTGTTTAAACAAAACATTACATTCATTAATAAATTTTTTCTCTTCACAGCCCTTCGCTAGAGAACTCTAGTCTGGTATAAAATTTGAATATCTTGAAATGATCGGCTCCCGGGTGCGGCTGTCCTCGCAAGCCTTTTCACTGGTATAGTCTCAAGTCAATTCACTCAAGCCGTTGCTCCGCAGACTACGGCGCCCGTCTTTAAGAGGTCATCGTGGTTCCTTCCCTTTTTTCCTTGGGGTGTGGTTGCCCGCCGTAATCACTATTATGGGTCTTCGAGAAAAAAAGTAAAAGCTGCTCCGGAAGATGATGCAGAAAATTGATCAAATATCTCAACTAGCGAGCCAATCCTTTAACTGCCCCTGGGTGAACCTCTTTCAGGCCCTCAATAATCTCTGATTGGTGAGCGTAGCGGATGGACACGGCCCGCCTCGTCTTCAACTCTCAATTGGTTCTTTAAAACAATAGGCCTGTGAGTCTGAAATCAAATCCGTCGCCGTACCTCGTATGTTATACGCAAGGCTAAAAATAGACCTGTCACTTTGACACTGAGGACAACATACAGGGTATGTCTTTATCCCAACAGGTCAAAATACCTTTTCATTCAAATAGTTCGTGGTCCACATGTGCGAAGGGACCCAACGATAGATACTTTTCACATGGGTGTCATTTCTTTTGATCGTGAAGCTCGAACGTTTTCCGAGGGTTGGAGAGGGAAGAGGTGTGCTTTCACACAACAGCCTTCAGAATCGACGAGACACCTGTTTTGTCCCAGGCATGAGGGAAGAATACGCGCTCTCTTTTGGAAGAATTCAATGTCCCATTTGGGCATTCTGCTCAAACTGTACATCAAACCTGACAAATATTGTCGGGAAGTGGTTGTCTGTTGAGCCGACGCTATAATTTTTTATGTTTTGGTTGGATAATTTTAAATAACCCTGAAAATTTTTGACTTTTTTTCTTATATTTCCTTGTTTCTGATAACTAAATTAATACTATTGTCAATTAAATAAAGCAGTATTCAAGCTAGCAAAAGAAGTTACTGGTTCAATATTAAAAAGCCCGCTACAAATAGTCTTCAACTTTAGGGCACACTTAATCCAATCAATTTGTTGGTGAAATCAAGCTCCTGTACAAGCTGATGCCAATTAAATATCATAATTGTTTTTTCTTAACAATTTTTTAAAGTAATATAAGATGATCACAATTCTGTTTGAGTTCTTATTACACTGCTAAACACCGTAAACGCAACACCCTGAAGGAAGCACGCAAATAACATGAAAATTACGACATGCATTAGCGAAGGTGAGATATGCAAATGATTAGAATTTCAGCGCAGACACACATCACACATGCCTGTGGTGTCACCTCAAAGCGCTATTTAAGGCTTGGAGATTTCGACGATTTTTAGTTCGGCAATTGTGGTTTTCTTGTGGTTTTTTCAAAAAACGATCAGTCATGTCTCGTAGAAAACAACGATCAGCTTTTGATCAAGTATCCGAGTTCGACAGAGGAAGGATAGTGGCCTACCGAGACTGTGGATTATATTTCAGGGAAATCGGTAGTCGTGTTGGACGAAACCAAAACACTGTAATGCGGATATGTGACCGTTGGATGCAGGAGGAAACGACGGACCGACGTGGTAGATCGCATCCACCTCAGTGCACCACTTCACGTGAGGACAGGCAAATTGTGTGCATGGAAGTGACGGATCGCTCAGTCACATCACGAACCATAACACGGCACATTAAGTCTGTAACGCATCATTCAGTGTCTACGCGTACCATTCGACGCCGTTTACAGCAGAGTGGTGTGTCCGCAAGACGTCCATTGCTTGGTCTCCCCTTGACGCCGAACCACAGACGTCTCCGCCGCCAATGGTGCGATGAAAGAAAGATGTGGGTGGCAGAATGGAATGAAGTTGTCTTTACTGACGAGTCACGCCTCTGTCTGCAACACCACGATGGTCGGATTCGAGTCTGGAGACACCGTGGAGAGAGGATGCTGAACAGCTGCGTTATGCACCGCCACACTGGTCCTGCACTGGTTTTATGGTATGGGGCGGTATTGCATATCACTCTCGCAATCCTCTAATACGCATTGCCGGTACTTTAAACAGCCAGCGCTACATCTCCGAGGTGTTGGTGCCAGTTGTCCTTCCTTATCATCAGGGCCATATTTGGCCTATATTCAGGGCCTATACCTTGGCGCCACAGCCATATTTCAACAGGATAATGCGCAACCACACGTGGCACGCATTGTCCAAAGGTTTTTCGTCAATCATCAGATTGAATTGCTTCCCTGGCCGGCTCGCTCTCCGGATCTTTCGCCGATAGAAAACATGTGGTCCATGGTTGCTCAACGATTGACCCAGATTACACCCCCAGCTGCAACACCAGATCAACTTTGGTAACGTGTGGAAGCTGCTTGGTCTGTTGTACCCCAAGAACACATCCAAAGTCTCTTTGAATCAATGCCGAGGCGTGTGGCAGCGGTGATCTCCAACAATGGCGGCTACTGTGGCTACTGATTCTGGCAGGAACCACACTTCACAGAAGTCTATAAATTTAATCATTTGATACTTGGTCAACATGTTATCTACAAAATAAATTTTTTTGTGCTATCTCTTGTCTTTCTTGGTGTTACATTTACGGTGGCAAGCAGTGTATATATTATATTGTAACTACATAAATAGGCTTTTAGAACCATAACTTTTAATCTCAATAAGTGTAAAAAGGGCAACACTTGAGCCAGAACCCTATTCTTATAATTATTGTATACCTCCCTGTGAGAGTTTTGAAACCCTTTTAAAATAAAAGGGTAATCTTTTCATTATTTCGCCAAACAATCTTAGCTGAAATTGGGAGTCTTAAAGGGCGAGTTAAGTGGTTAAGTTTACGATTCTCATTGCTGCAATATCTCAGTTAAGTCGTAATTTCACATCAAAGACTGTGAATATATTGTTTGGTTTGCAATTATTTAAATTATAATTTGTTCCTGAAAGTCTTCACGAGAAATCGTTTTTAGAAGCTTGGAGTGAATGAGTCAGTGAATATTAACGTCGTACTATTCAGCTACTCTAGGGCTTTTGGTGATGGACTTCGTAATTTTGAACCATGGTCAAGTGACGAGCTGGCACCACCCTCTCCTAACTTCCACACCACATCAACGGGAGAACGTTTAAACATCAACAGATTTAACGTGCATCGCTTCCCTACCCGTTGGGTCTTCAGTGGTACTAGGCTCGAACTCATGACACGTCGATCACGAGTCCGCTACTTTGACCACTAGGCTGCCACGTCCATAGAAGTTTGGAAAGAGATGTACAAGTTCAACATTTTAAGTCCATTATTGTTGATTTTTGAATAATCCTAGAACTGTTGTTTTCGAATTTTGCTGCTTTGTCTTCTCTTTTAAGAGCAATCCCTCATAATTTGAGGATTATTTAAGAGACAACTAACTACATTTAGAGGCACAGCTCGACGACATTTTTAGACGGGGGGTGATTTCATTGGCTTTCACGTGGTACCTCCTGTGTAAACTAAACGACTGATAACTTATCGCCTTACTCTACGGAGACAAATTTTAATTCTTTTTATGCTTCGCGTCATCATTTTATTAGGCTGCTCGTCGACTAATGGCAGAGATGCCGAAGATGGGCGTAGGATTAAAAAAAAAACACTTAGACAGCAATAACGATTTTCTTCTCATTTCTCTCAATTTAGTTATTTAATTCCAAATCTCCAAGCTTATATTTTCCAAAGTGATGGCATTTTTGGCAAAGAAACTGTAATGAACTTTTTTGCTTAAAAGCAGATGTAAGGCTGCACGTCGTAAGTCGACGCTGGGAAACATGTTAGTATTTGAAAATGTCAACATCAATCTTATTTGTGTGATTATGCGTATTAAGTTTTGGTTTTACATTATTAAAATATAGTCGGACCCCTCTATTTAATGAAGTCGCTAAATCCTGAAAAAAAAGCTCATTATATGGAAAATTCGTTAAAAAAATATTCATCTTTTAATACACTTTAAAAACCACATAAAACAAATTTTATATTCACAAACACTATATTTTATTTTTAAAAAGTAAATATATTTTTTTTGAAAATTAAAATATCTATTCATTTTATATATCTTACCCATCAAAAAAAAAAAATCTGCAACAAAAACAAGGGGGAGGGGGAGATTGTCGAGAAATACTCAGTGTTTTCAACTATAAAAATTAATTTTTTTTTAAACTGATGAATTTTTCAACATTTTCTAATTTTAAGCCAACAAATAATTTTGAACACCATTCACTGTTTTATAACCAATAAATGTTAGCATACACTACCACATGCGTCTTTAAATTTAATTGCTGATAAAAATCTGTTAGTTTTGTGTTTTTTGTTTGAAAAACTATGGCAATTTCATTGATCTAGGTGAGTTAGACACCTGGTAATAATACCAGTTTAAGGTCATTGATCACCATAAAATGTGTTAAAAGAGAGAGCTAAGTAATTTGAAACTAATTTGAAGAATGTTCTGAAATATTTTAAAAACAGGGAGAAAAAAAATTGACTTACAGGTGAAAAAGTTCGTTATATAGAAAACGCACTTCCCTACTTCAAGGCTGTTTCCCAAAGAAAATAGTAAAATGTTCCTGTTTCCAGGAAAAAATTCGCAAAATAGAGAAATTCGTAAAATAAAAGTTCGTTACATGGAGGTTCGACTGTGTTTTTTTCTGAAGCTAGACGTAATTTGCCTCCACCAAATAATTTAATTCCTAAGATTATCAGTCAACTATCCAATGTAGTTTACATGGTGAAGTGGGAAAAATTGACACCAACAGAGAGAGGTTTCCAAACGTTCTAGAAAAGATTTGCAAAACAGAATATACATCTCCGTAAAAGTTGCTCAACAAGATGGGGGAGAGAAACTGTCAATGAGTGTTCACTGGTTGTTCACTTACGTTATACACTGAAGCACCGCAAAGGTTGTAGTGATAAACCTCATAATTTTCACTAATAAAGGATAATTTACCGTCTAAGTGACTCTTTTCAGTTTTTAATCTGTGTCAAAATTTATTTCGCATACGATTTGTCACAGACTGAGTATCGATATTTTAGAGTGATTTTAATTCAGATTGTGACGTTGACTCATTAGTAGTACACTCCTCAACAATACTTGTCAAGTTCTATGAACAGGGTGACCAGGATGCTCAAATGTGACATTGTATCTTCCAAAAAATACCGGGTATTCTTCTCTCATGCTTTGGGGGAAACAGGTGTGAATCGATTCTGAACATAGCTTTGACGTTGCTACACATTTTCTTTCTCCGACACCCGGGTGATTTTAGCCTTAGCGATCAAAATAAAGAACACTCCTGTGAACAGTATCCTTTGTTGGGTCACCCTCGCACATGTGAGCCGCGAGCTATTTGAATGAAAAGGACTGTCGGCCTGTGGAGATAAAAACATATTCTCAAAGTCAAAGTCAGGAGGATTTTTCGCCTTCCAGATGGTTTACTAGGTACGGCGTAGGAGTTGGTTTCAGACATGCCAGTCTATTGTCTCCAAGCACCAATGGAGTTGAGACAAAGGCGAGGAGCGCTGTATGCAGATCCGCTACACTCGCCAATCAGAGATGATTGGGGGCGTGAAAGAGACCCACCCAGTGATTTAAAGGGTCGGCTCATAAGTTGACGAGGATATTCTCGATCTCCTTCAGTTTTCTGCCCTACCTTCCGAGTCAGTTTTTTCTTTGAGACGCTCTATAGAGGTTGCCAGGGCAGCCGCACCCAAAGGACCAAGGGAGACGTGCATCGGTGATATTTGAAAGACGGATTGCCGGAGTAGGCGGAGCAATCGCTTGAGTGAAGAGACTTTGGACCACAGCAGCGAAAGGGTTGTCAGGGACAGCCGAACCCAGGAGCCAATCATTTCAAGAACTTTTAACCTTACACGAGACTAGAACTTATCTCCAGCGAAAGGCCGCGAAGAGCCAAACTTAACTACTGAATTTAATGAATTTGGAATAAAATGCCTTTTGACAAAATGCTGTGTGATCTATCTTGCTACCAAGTAATGAAGTGATTTTATGGGATCACTACATTACAAGATGAACTAATTCGTGAAATGTAGTTTAGACTCTTTGATCATTCGGTAGATCCCTTACGAATAGAAATACTCTGTCATTCCTAGCAGATGTATGCTTCCGTAATTTGCCAATTTACAATTTTGACACTGTGTCTAATTACGCTGGTTGCAAAAGTTAAGGAAAAAGCTCATTTTACTGAACTGCTGAATCCATTCAAATGAAATTTGTTACGGAAATTCTTAAGAGTATTACTCAAAAGATAATAAAGGAAAATTAATAGTATTCAATTACACTATCATGGTTTATGCTCATGAAAGCATGTTAAACATTATGTAAAAAGATGTATTAATGTGAGTATGTGTGCGAAAATGTGTTTATATCTAAAATTTGCAAATCCCTATGTACCCCTAACTGAAAGAATATGCTTTGTTTTACACCATATATATTTTTTCAGTGTTCTAGTGTTAATGAGCCGAAGAATACAATTGTAGTTTATTTTTATTGTTGAATTAAATAAAAGGGAATATATGTGGGAATCTAACCGAAATCTTCTTAAAAAGTTAGATTCTTCAGATAGCGGAGTTTTTATTTGGCGGGGTGTCTAAGGATTTTTACGATGTATGGGTTAACTTTGAAAAATAGAATAGACAACATAGTTCAAAGAAACTAAATAATTTATTACAAGTTATAGGAGAGTATTTACAGAGGGAATATTTACAAAATAGAAATTAGAACATACAGACAATTAAAAATATAGGAAGGATAGATAGTCAGTCCCTTCTGGGAGGACGTTAGAGATTAAATAAAACTCATTATGCGATGGGATCGCAACTTACCGCCAGTTGTGGCGAAAGAGCGCGGACGCACTAAAACGGTGCTTCGTTGTCGATGGTTAGTGGGCCTCTGCCGGGGGGGAAAATCGCGTTAGCGTTTTAATAAGCACGCTAGAGGGCGTTGCTGTGGAATGCTGTTTTGACTAACATTGCCGTCCTCTGTCCTCTGGAAAGGGATATGATCTATCCTCTTACAAAAAGAAAAAGTTCTATGGGATTTCCTACATATATATATATATATATATATGAGTTAACTAAATTTACTTCGTCGGCTATTATCACTGTTTCAAAACAATTATGAAAGGATTAATGTGTTAATAAAAATATATTACATTGTTAAGTGAAGATAAAACCATAGCAATAGAATCTTTCCTCTACAACAGGGGTGTGGTGAACCTTTTTGGATCAACGTGCCTCTTTTTACTAAAGAAATGTTTAATGAACCATAGATGTGTCGCCAAGTAATTTTGACTTGGGATTATTGGGAAAATAATAAAACTTAATTCTAACAACTCAAAACTCTTTATTTGCTACGAAAAATACATTTTGTACTGTTTAGTAGTAAATGTTTTAGTAAAACCTGTAATAGAAATTAAAGTGACATTAGTGCAATTTCTGTTGTTGCTGATTAGATTACAAATAACTTACAGGTCTAATACAAGATGTTACTTTTAGCAGAATGCATGCTGAGAGTCTGTTATTCATCTCTGAAAATAATGTCTCACAAGCACAGGTAGATGAAAATATGGTTAAAATGGCATAAGCCAGCTTCTTAAAATAGTTAAATGTGTTTAGAATCAAATCCCCGCCAGTCAGCGACCGATCACTCGCGTTTGTAATACTTCATGGTACACTTAGTTATTTTGAAAGGTGGAGTACCCAAAATATTGTGTCGCTTGTTATCAGTGGCACGCGTGCCATTGGTTTACCCTCCTTGTTCTAAAACATTAATTTTTATTGGCTCGTTAGTATTGTAACTTATGCTTATAACAATTATATATATTAGAATCGCACAGTTATAAACGGATAAATACAATGAATCTGGCGACTGTGGCTACAATGATATTTGTAGATATACATTAAATGATACACATCTCCCTTTTTTCAAAATCCAAATCACGCACTTTCTTCAGGAGAAACTATCGAACTCATTTTCTCGCACGGCTTCCATTAACGAAACCCCAATAAATAAACCCAGGCGCAAATTAAGAACAGAATTCAAAACAGGGTCCATTCCACGAACTCGATAAAGATTTAAAACTTTTTCGCCACCCCCTCCTCTCAACCTTCCCTTTTAGAACCAAACACCCTGACGCTTCTCATTCTGATACATGAGGAAACGGAAGGCTACTTTCTTAGAATTATCGATCCTGATGGAGGGAGGGTTGGAGAGGTGTAGGGAGCAGGAGCGGAGGGTTAATTGTGAATCGTAGGAAAAGGAATAACAGAGGCATGGCCTGGGGCGCCATTCCGAGTCGTAACTTCAACCGCAAAATGCAGTATCCACCAGAGTTTCCCTTAATGGTAAGACAATGTAATGGGAGGCGAAAAGGGGTGAGATGTCACGGTTACAGTTATCGATTGATCCATTGAGCCCCTTTTGTTCGAATGCTGTAGGGGAAGGGAAAACAGAGAAATATGATATGATATCTCGTAAAGTTAATCCGAACTTTCGCTAAATATTTTCTTTCGAATATCAATGGGGATACGCTATATTTAAAGGTTTTAGTTCCCTTGACAAAAATTTTCTGTGCAGATATGTGCTGTTGATCTGAGGTTAAATAAGTCAACTCGATATGATTTCAAAATGAATGTTTAAGTTAGATTTTGTGAATTTCATTAACATAAATTGGTAAAATACGAATGAAGTTCTTTGATTCTGAATAGTGTTCCTATAAAAAAGATTATTTTATACAAAGTTATTTTAAGTTTTATTACCTTTTATGTGTCTATTAATTATACATTGATTTAAAACAAGACATTGCTGAGATTCGTCTTTCTTCTTGGTCATGCATTTATATAAATTCCGTGCATATGAAGAGTTTTGTTTAACGAGAGATTAAAATCGAGGAATTCTTGATAGTTATGCAAAATAACAGCATATTTGTTCTGATACATGCCTAGAACGATTAAAGAAGTTTAAAATATGAAGGTCAATTTGCTTCGTAAATTTAAGCGGCAGAAATTACTACACTAACATGATAATCTTATTCTAATTTAGAGATAAATTTTCTATTGTTAGATTTCAGAAATTTTCATCCAAACTTTATTTTTCATTTTTGCTTATAACAATCAGTATTTAATCCATGGGAAGGAATATGATAATAATTATAAGAAAATCACAAAAAAATGGCTCTTTTTGAATTATGTTTCGTATTTCGAAACAATTACAATGATTTTGCACTTTTTAATATTTTTTGTAAGCCTTATTACACAGCGTCTATTTAACACAAACACACATATATACATGTAATAATTCCTCTAAACAACTTTTTAATTTGTGATGGAACTGGTCTTCGGGGGGGGGGGGACTCGCGCGTAAATAATTAACTAGCTTACCCATAATGGGATAATTGTAACCGTATCTCTTGAAAATTCACAGCGTGCGTTTTAAAAGTAAGATTACATCAGAATCTATCAAACGATATCTTTTCACCCATCATAGTCTCCGGCCACGGTAGTCAGGTGGATTCCAAAACTTCCTGTTGCTCTGCTTCATATCAATACACAGGCCTCAGGGAAATCTCTTTTCATTATGTATTAATAGCTGCAGCCCGTTTTTGTCCCTTGTCTGCTTGTGATGTCGAAATGCTAAGTGTTGTCCAGTAGTATTTATATGTTGTGCGATGGTAAATAAATCTTGAATGCTACTTAAGAAGTTGTTTCCCGTTTCTAAGCGATTCCTCATCACAACAACAACCTTGTTAATGGAAATAATAAAATAGTTCACTCGTCACGTCACTACACATACATATACATACACACATACATATATATATACACATACAGACACAAATTTATATATATATATACACATACAGACACAAATTTATATATATATATATATATACACATACAGACACAAATTTATATATATATATATATAAGGATGAAATATGCGAAAATAATGTGTTTTTTGCTTTATGTGCTAATGATATAAAATGTTAAAATAAATGCTATAATAATAAAATGTTAAATGCTAATGTTAAAATAAATAAATTTATAGGATTAAACAGGGTGCGGCAAAAAAAAAAACCGGACAAACAATTTTTTATATAACTTTACAAAAAATTAACAAAATATAGCAAATAATAAGAGAACACTGGTAACTAATAAATAAATTTAATTGTTTTCAAAGTGACCGCCGTTTGCGGCAATGCAGAGGCGCAAACGCTTGCAGAAATTTTCAGCAATGGTCCGCAAATTTACCTTTAACTCCTGTATAAATGTAACAGGAATTTATACCTAAAAATAGAATAATCTGAAAGTAAAATAACCTAGTTTTACAATCAAAATTTGGAACAGAGAGATTGGCATTAAGTGCACTTAATGTAATCGATATTACGTAACTGCAATCATGTAACTCCTTCACAAGTTGTGACAAGTTGTTGTTTGAGTTGATTCTTCCTTAAAGCCGCATTAAAAAGCTGCATCAAGACTACTGAGGACGAACTTTGTAATTCCGAACCATGATTAAGTGGCGAGCATTTCAAATTTCCCCACCTTCAAGTCATCAGATTTCCACACCATGCCAAAAAGAGAACTTCGGATTCGACAGCACCCGACACGAGTTCGCGACCCTGGTCACACGACTACCGCATCTATGTCAGCTTTGCAGATGTCTGGAATGTGGAAGAAATTAGCTTCTTAACGTAATTATGACTAATTTCATGGTACAAAAATGCTGGTAATGCTTTCTTGTATTTTAACATTGGTAGCTCTGACTCCTTTGCAACAATTTCAATACCTGTTCTCTACCGACATTTTTCAATGGAATCGAGATTTTTTAGTACTATTCCCAGGGCAATCCAAGATTCTAATGCCAGATTGTTTTTTTAGAAACTGGACTAAAATTACTTTTATTGATCCTGTTTACAGACTTCCCCGTTTAATAGTGGTGCGTCTTGTGAAAAATGTATTTCTCCGTAACTTTAAATTTATTCCGGAAAGAGCTGGTTTTTTAAATATTTCTGAGGGTAAACTGATACACACTAATAGCTCAGCAATAAATTTTAATCGTTCAACCCCTTTGCTTGATGTGCTTCTTTATACCATTAAGTTTATTGGGAATTTCACAATCTGAATGCTGTCTGGATGAGAGATGTTTCTCTTTTCCGTCACTTACTTCTTAACGTTCGATCTGCAGGATTTGAATTCCTCCGATAATGCATCCTACTGAGTTCTTGGCCTGAAGCGTGTTTTTTCGTCCACACAATCAAGACACTTCTTTTTTCTTTTTCTGTAAGTAGATCTTTTTCAATTCCTACTCTATTAGTTCTCCTATATATATATATATATATATATATATATATATATGTATCTTGTTCACAAACAAATTTTCAATCGTTTATAAAATACTTTCTTTTCCTCCTTTCAAGTTCAAATACATTTTTTTAAACTTGTAGTTGATGACACAATGTTACTACAGTTTCTTCAAATTTTAATTCACTAATTAAATTAAAAAATGAATAAATAGTAACAAACAAAAATAATAGTCCAACAGCATATACAGAAAGGAAAATCGCTTGTGTTGTGCCCCTGTAGCGCAATGGATAGCGCTTTGGACTTTTAATCCAAAGGTCGTGGGTTCGAATTCCACCTGGGATGGCTAATTTCTGAGAATAGGATTTCTTTTTTACTATACTATTTTATCAGAATAATTAAATTTAATTAATAAATAAATAGTAACAAGCAAACTAAAATAGTCCAACACCCTATTTGGAAAGGAAAATGGAAAATTCCGATGAAAATCGCTTTCTATTTTGTCACTTAATATCGTAGTTCTGTCATATGTATATACATATTTATATTAATTGTAACAATCTAATAAAAGTAACTTAAATAAAATTTTTCTTTTTGTTGACCTAAGTAGGAATTGACTTAATTTTTTTTAATATTATTTGTTATAGATACAGAACATCCACATCACATTCTACAAGATCCCTTGAACAGTTCTTTCTTTTATATCAACACCACAAGAATTTGCAAATTCAATTTTAAATCAAGAAAGATTGCATGAGTTTTAGTCCTTCCACTTTTTGCATCGCTTTAAGGAAAATATGTCTAGTTTGTAAACTCTTTTTCCACCTAACAACAATGTCATAGATGGCAGATTATCATAAAAAAAATTCTTCATAGCCATATTCACAACATTATGTACATAAGGAAAAAATAATATGCAGAATGAATTTTATCCAGATATCTTGGTTATTTCCAAAAAATAATTATGAAACTCATACATTTACAGTTGGACCCCAATTTAACGAACTTTTCTCTTTCTCCAATTAAAATGAAGGCAAAACCCCCTATTTAATGAATAATAAATCCTGAAAAAGCAAATTTTTTCATCAGCTGAGAATTTTTTTTTTAATAGTTTGTGTTAGAAAAAATTGGAATTTTTTTTTTTGAATAGCATTCTTTTTGTCCTGAATAGAAAAATTATTTCACCAAGTAGAATAGAAAATTATTGCCTGAATAGAAAAATTATTTCAAAGTTGCCAATTGCAATGACAAAAAATGTAGAATGTCATTAGAAATAACAGGCACAAATGAATCATGAGTAACCTATTGTGTGAGTTGAGATTAGGACAAGTAACTCCCTTCCTATCTCCTCTTACTCCACTACGCAGGGGATATTTTAAGATTTTTATGATTATGTTACATTTGATGATGGACTGTCTACCTGTGCAACTGAAATTCAGGAAATTGTTGAGTTGTCGGAGCCAATGAAGAGCGATTCTGATGCAGAAAATTGATAATGAAACTCTTATCAAATCTGTTATATTTTTCTAATTCTTTATAATGTTTGGAAACTGTGAAAACATACTTTATGCAGCAGGATGTAAATGACGCAGGATTTTCTTCTCTTCATAAAGTCGAAAAAACAACTTTTTCGAGTCAGGAATCACAAAAAGATTTTCAACATCTATTGCTCAGTATTTTAAAATTTCCAATGAGCTGATGCGTAATAAATCCTTTTTAGTATTTTTAGCTGTTGAATAATAAGCGTGTATTCTAACTATAGATATTTTTGTGTAGTTGCTTATTACAGAATTTCCAAAAGGTAAGAGCAATAAATTTGCATTTTGTTTGCATCCCGATTTAACGAACAAAATGTTCGGTCCCGATGAATTTATTTAAGCGGGGTCCGAATGTCAAATTTAGGGGAGGGTTGTCTAGCCTCAATGCTATGTTCAATCCCACAGTCTTAGTTTCTAAGCCTAAGGGCAAACTCTTAGGCTTAGAAACCAAGAATGTGGTAAATGAGGGGAATGAGTAGTGAGTGGAATGAGTGGTGTAATGAAATGGTATGGGGCAAAGTTAGATAGCCCGAGTAATATAGTATTAATCTAATTTTGATATACAGTCGACTCTCGATAATTCAAACCTTCGATAATACGAACCTCTCGATAATTCAAAGTATATGCTCAGGCCCTAGAAAAACTTTTGATATTTCGAACTAAAACAATAAGTTCGGGTACACTCAATAATTCGAAGTAAAATCTGTGGCTAGCCAGACTACAACACGCAATAATTCGAAGTTATCTTATAAAACTCTCGACAACTCGAACACTTCCAAGCATATACAGTCCTGTAGCAAACAGGTTGGAGCTTACAAGTTTTGTATTGTATTGTCTCTACGTGTCTCCCCTTTAACGTAGCCCTTTTAATGACCATCTGTCTTCTACCCCTTCTTAGTGTTTTCCGGTTCATCAGGTGAAAGTACACTTTTATTGCTTTCCTTCTTCAATTGGACAATAGACCAACCGCACCTTGTGACAATTGTGAAGAAATGCGTAGGATGGTGTATGAATGTATTCTTTTAATACAAGACTTTTAACTTTCGTATAATATTTATATTGTATAATATGTACTTTTTAAAAATTATTGTAAAATTTTATACATATGTACAATGGTTGCTTTATTACATTGTTTCAAATTTAAATGTGTTAAAAAAATTCTCTTCGAGTATTTCGGGAGTTTTTTTCTACCCTCTTGATAATTCGAACTTTTGATTATTCGAAGTTTTTCATAGGTCCCTCCAACTTCGAGTTATCGAAAGTCCACTGTCATTTCATTATCATCATACTGAAAACATTTTAAATGGAAACATAGGATCACAAATGAAACAAACACAGAAAATGAGAGGGGAATTAAAAAATTAATAGTACGATAAAATATTCTTTACTCTACGGACGAAACACGAAGTGGGTGAATTTTGCCAATCTGAAAAATAGGGTAAAATTTGTTTCTTCCAGAATACTAATAAAAAAAATCTTAAAAATGCTGATTATCTCATTTGTGATACTTCATCTTTGAATGCACACAAACACTATACATCTTCAGAAATAACTGAAAAAAGAACAGTTTTCGTTCCAGTTTTTTTTCTTTTTATCGGCTATGACTTTTTACCCCAAGAAGAAAGCAACGGACCACACAGTTGCGCGAGAGGCCTCTGCTATTGAATGTAGATATGATTAATAGAGACAAATCTGCTTCCCTTCTCTGTTGATTAATGATGATAAATTGCTCTTGATTCGATTAATAATGACAAAGTACTTGTTGTGAGGTGCTTACCGATACACTGCTTTCAGTAGATCCCAAACATGGAGGGAGAGTTGTAACAGTGGATTTGTAAATGTCCGATTAACTATCTCAAGCGAAATCAAATATGTAAGGAGAAATTCTTTTAGAATTCTTAGCACGCCAACATAATATCAGATAGTTTAAAGTATTAATATATTGTAACTGTATATTATATAATTATAAAATTAAAAAAATATTAAATGTAAACCTAAATTTTGATTACAAAAAATAACCGCGCGTTTGGTGTTTTCAGAAGAATTTTTTTTAAAACTTCTTTTGTAGTTATGTATATGAAGTACAAGGAACTAAATGAAATATAGTGTCATTATTTAGAGATTAATAAAATACAAGAACACTTCATGTTACACTCTAATGGATTTAATTAATGAGTCACTGTCCATATAAAATTCTAGCCGTTATCCACCTGCTTCTGTAAGCATTTCATAATGTTGTACGACTATACTGGCCTTAGAAACCAGGATTGCAGGTTTAATATATTTTTTTTATGTATATTGTAGTCGTATAGCTCTCACTCTTTGATGTAAAAAGAATAGTACTTGAATTTATAAAATGTAAAAATATAATCATTTTCAACCCCGTAACCCTCTCTAGAGAATCAATTTCCACTAAATCCGTTTTTATCTGCATTCCACAAAAGAGACATAGATGTCTAATTTCAAGTCTGTTGGTCTAAGAGTTAAAACAAAAAATGATTTTTTTTTAAAACCAACCGTTTCGTAACCCTCATTGAAATTCAATTTCTGCAAAACCCACTTTTAGCATATTTCTATTCAACAAAAGAAACATGTGTGCCAAATTTCAAATATGTTGAACTAATAGTTCCGGAGGGTTCAGGATGAGTAAGTGAATGAGAGTTATGTTAATGTCGCCAACACGAAAGCTACTGGCGACAGACCTCGTAATTTTGAGCCTCGGTCATGTGACAAAAACGACACCTGAGCTGGCATCCCTACTCTCCAAACCACCACAAAACACCAACGGGAGGAGTTTGAGCTTGATTGAACGTGCATCAGTTCCCTCTACACGGTAAATTTGGTTAAAGAATTTCCCTTTTTTGTACTCAGTATTTTCGAACAGATGGCCCGCCATTCATAATACCATGATTAAAACCGAATTATCTTAACACTCAAACTAAATATCAACCAAAGTATAAAAATCCTTCATAAAATAATGTGAAACTCTTTCACCCTTAATATCTTTAAACTATTCTATTTTATCGAGATGTGAAATTAATAACAATCATACAATGCATACAGTCATACATTCAGCGGAGATTTTATTTGTATTGCCAAACTTATCCAAATTTGGCGAGGAAGACAAGCGCCAATTTGAATCCCTTGAAATAGTTCAAGGGCTTATTTCAGATAGTTTTATTATCCTAAACGCTCTTAACCAATAAAATGAACACCTTGATTTCGATTTGAAAAAATTTCAAATATTTGACTGTTATGAATATAAAATACTTTTTGACGAATTATAAATGTAAAACATCCCCAATTTAGCTTATTTTTTTGGAATAAAAATAGTGAACTTTTTTTTTAGATTCGGATTTGCGCAATTAATTAAATTTGCATCATTACTCCTACGTTCAAAAAGAATATCGAGGAAACATTTTTGTTTTATTTTTCAAGTTCCTTTTTTCCTCAGCTCGTCAATGGTTCGTTTTCCTGTATTACTTCTCCCTTCGGAGTAGTAACATAAGGGTAGCGGGCGGCGAGTGTTTGGACAACCAACCCAACGTTTCTTTCAATCAGTTCCATACGCCCAAGCCCGGGTCCTAACTCAATTTACTTCCCACAAAATCTCGTTTGGCCCCGTGGAAGGCGATCGGAGCGCTTTGTTTGCGATTGTAACTCATAATGACGAATCGTCTGCTTCCCCCTCTCACTTATTAAGGTAGGGCAGGGAAATGGGCAGCCGATAAAGTAACCCGGGACCACCCCTCCAAGAGTGGTGCAGCCGGCAGATTTCAATTAAACGATGCCTGAGAGCTCGGGTGACGATAAGGACCACTTTTAGGGGTGATCTTGCGTTTATTGTGTCATTCTTTGGAAGCTGTGAAGCGAGATGAAGGAATGGGTCCCTTGAAATAGTTAGAACAATAGTTCTTGATATTTTTTTGTTCCAAAGACGTTCTTTAATGCAGTACTTCTCAAACTTCCGGTATTTGAGACCCAATATTCAATCATAATTTTCATCGCGCCCCTCCCTTTCCTCTCTCCATACAGTAACAATGTATTGAATTCTATAATATGATACTTTGATGCTAAAGTTACAATACGACTTAAACCTCTTAAGGGCGTATATAAACGTCTCGCTCAGCCAAAGCGTTCTTTCCCCTGGACGTATATATACGTCTTTCTGTAGTACGATCTTTTCCGTGCACTGCTATTCATAAAATTATTCCGAAGGCAATGGAATGTAATAAAAGGGACTTGACAGTGTTTGTAAAAGATTTACTTATTTTAGAGGCTTTGCTTACTTATTCTTTTTCTTCCCTCCCGCAATACATCACATACGCACGCCTACTTGTAAAACGGTGACGTTGGGGAGCGAATTGTGTAACTTTTAATCGGCAGTCAAGGGATTAATTATAAACCATATAAATTATAAAGATAAGTGTTAATTTTTGTATATAATTTTGTATATGACAAGATCATGGGGTCACGGGTAATTATTAGACTTGTTCTTAATATTGCTAAATTAATTATAAAGCACATTGAGTAGTACTGATACATTTATAAGTGAATTAGATCAGTATAAATATGTCTTATTTTTTATTATGTCAGAATGTATTTTGTTTATTTCAATAAATTAGCAATATTCTTAAATAACCTTTTGATTTCGACTTTACAATAGGCTTGGGCCCCCCTCGTGGAGTTATCACGCCCCCAAGGGAAGGGGCACCCCACAGCTTGAGAAATGCTGCTTTATTGAAAAAAAATTGGAGTTCTTTTCAGGGCTTTTTCTTTTAAATACTATAACACATAAATGTCCATATTATAAAATTGAGAAGCCATTCGGTCAAACAATCAACTTGGAGAAAAACGTGATATAGAAAAAGGCACTTAACATAATAAATAACTCATAAATGAGATTAATAAATAATTCATAGACATTTGTTTTAACTTGCTGTAAATAGATGTTTTATGCCTTGAAGAGTTACTTAAAATCCAGTTTTCTCACATTAAGAATCAAATTGTTTTTTTACAAAAGTCTTATAAGATCTGTCTTGACTCATGTATTAGAGACTTGGTCATTGATTTTACGTGATGAGGAAGCTTTGGGAATTTTCGAGAGAAAGATATTACGCTGCATTCTTGGTGGGAACTAAGTGAATGGATCATTGAAAAGAAGATCTAACTTAGAACTCTAAAACAACCTGATATTGTAAAATTTGTCAAATTACACAGACTTAAATGAGCTAGTCATTTGTCTAGAATGAATGAAGATCGTTGCTGCAAGAAAATCTTTCTGGCAAAGCCCATAGGAAACAGATTTGGGGCAGACCCCGTTTAGATGGATTGACTGCGTCAAAAAAAAAGACCTAAATATTTTAAAGGTCAAAAACTGGAAAACAGTTGCCAAAAGTAGAGATACCTGGAGAAAACTTCTGGAAAAGGCCAGGGCTGTCAAGCCATTGAAAAAGAAGAATTGTTTTCACATCGTAATGTATAATTACTCAAAAATGCGTGTATAATAAGGAAAATCAACGAATTTTTTTCCCTACCCACGTGAAGTCTAAACTTTGATGAGGAATTCGAAGTAGACTTCGATAAATATTCTTAACGACATCGAGGGGGAAAAAACTGGTTGTTGTCTTAAGGTCGCTCTTGAAAGCTACGCTGAAGCTATTGGTCCCGAATCTCGTAATTTTAAATCACCATCAAGTAACAAAGACGATACGTAAGCTGTTCTCTACTCTCCAAACTTCTACACCATGCCGACGTGAGAAATTCAAGCCTCGATAAATTTGGCATGTATGAGTTCTGAATAGCGAATCAAACCCATAATTTGTCATAAACTTAAAGTTTGACAGAAGTTTGAAGTTCAATTCCACTTTCCAGGATTCAACTCGATTTAATTTAAGTTGTATACACAAAATTCATGACTATAGATTACAACAGACCAAAAAAAAAAATGCAAGACGGAGTTAAAAGTTTAGATTCTCCTCAACATCTGATCATGAATCGGCCATAGAAAAAAAACAAGAATTAAGATTAATTACAGAGTACAAATAATTCTCCCCAGAGAGGGAAAAAATTCCCAAATTAATTTTTACACTTGGTAAAAACAAGAGAGAGTTTCGTACTAATTTTATTTCAAATTTAAATGGAGACAAGCTAATTTCAGTTAAGCCACCTCACGTGATGGCTTAATTCAAAATTATCAAGCCCATCTCTAAAAGGTTCAGTACAGCTCTAGATCGGTATAAATTCTAATTAAACACAGAAATAATTTTCATTTATTTATTTCAGGCAGATTTAGGTTTCATATCCTCTCCCAGTGGTTCGAAAGCCCAGGGTGGACCTTGACCTTTTCAAGAAGCCTTTTCCAGACCAGCCTTTTTCCTGCGTGTTCTCCAATTTTTAGTTCTCAAAAATAGGAGATCTTTTTCAAGGCCATCTATCCATCTAAGGTTTGGCCTGCCCTTTCTTCGTGTGCCAATTGGTTGGGTATTGAAGACTTTTTTAGTGGCGTGGTCTTTGTTCATTCTGACAACGTGACATGCCCATTTAATTCGTTGCATTTTGATGAAGATAACAATGTCAGATTCTTTATAAAAGAGGTGATATATTAGGAGTAAATCATTCTAATTTACAAAAATGTTTTAACATTCAATTTCTTTAACGCTTTTTTCTCTCAAAATATTAAATTCATGTCTACTATGTACATCATTTTGGAGAATGAGTTGAATTAGATTCAGTGAATGAGAGAGAGAGAGAGAGAGAGAGAGAGAGAACCGAATTCCGTTCCCTTGAATTTTCCTCTTTGATTTCTAGAACTTTCCAAAAGTCTGGAAAGTTTTTAATTTGTATATAAGCCACTGTAAGATCTCAACTTTGAATCGATAACAGTCTCGAATTGAAAGTAACAACTGTGGTTTTCCTTTGTTTTACCTATTTGTCATGGAATGTACGTGATAATATTATTAAGACTCATTTCATTCTTCTTATGTTGTTACAGAATTAAATATGACCGACTGACATTTATAGGAAGCAAGAAGCCCGTTTTGAGTATTTCGATAATTTATATGCTGACTTATATTTCGTTAGGTCTTGAATTGGAGAAAGTCCATTCGAGAATAATGTGTGAAAAGATTTTTTAACGCCCTTTTATAAGCTTCACTTGTATGTAACGGAATCTTTGAACTCAATTTTTACCCACTTTAAAAGGTCAGATTAATTCGAAATTTTGCTCACTTGTCAAGGACCGATGACAAGACAATAATTTAATAACTTTGTTTCATTGCTTGATCATGATCATCAGAATGAACGATTTCCCATTTTCAGAACTTACCCCACATCTGGAGACTAATTTCAGATCCCATATCCAAATTTGGCGGCTAATTCTAGATTTGGCGACTAAAATATTAAGTTACAGCTTAGTTCGATTAACTATGAAAGGGTGTATTTTAATTTTTTAAAATAATTTATTGTTACTCTTAAAATTTAAATTCCTATTGAGAATCCAAACTGAATAATCGAAATATTGAATGTGAATTCTGATAACAAATGGCCCTCTCCTTCTTTTCATACTTATAATTACAAAACGTTTCGTTGTTGCCTGTAATCCTGACAATTTTCATGCGCTATTTTTAAAAAAAAATCAATGCCATCTTGATACAAACTTCTAAAACCTTGATAAATCAGTCTCGTCTTTCCATGAAATACCGTTAAGTATTTAAATTGAATCTTTTGCTATTCTCAACATTGATTGGCTCATATAGATGCTCCCTCTCATCTTCATAAATATTTCTCTCATCTAGTAGTCAATGTATATTCTTTCCCTTCCACCCTTCTCAACTCAAATGGACTCGATTCCTCCTTTCCCCTCCCCCAAAATTGAGTGAATTATGTCTTTCTGAACCCCAGACCCAATTCTGTTTTTTACGAGATCAGCTTTTCATTTTAACCTGTCCTCATCCTCCAGATAAAAAGAAAAGGACCTTTAAGTAAAATTCAAGACTTGTCCTCCGGAGGGGAAAAAAAGGTCCTTTTCCGATTGGACGAGTGGGCTCGCCAGGTGGCGCCCGATCACAATTTATGTCCCGATTAAAGTCCGATTTTTGCCGGAGGGATTCGAATTTATCACCGGTGAAATGTTGGCATAAATTTCGCTAAGATGGCAACGGGGAAAGAGGAAAAAGATCGCGAGATAGTGAAGTTTCATTGAGATCACTCTTCAGTGATCATTGTTGACTTTCCTTTTTTTTATCTTTCGTTTCCTTATTATCTGATACGAGATCGGTTTTGGAAACCATGGCAATAAATAAAAAGAGAGTTGTGAAACATTTGCGCAACTCGATTTAGCACGGGGACAACTGAGAAATATTTAGAATGTTGTCTGTCAATAAACTTTCAGATATTTTTGTATTCATAGTTTTATTATATATATGGAAAGTTTTATTGATGGGGCTGAATCATGAAGTCAAAATACGAAATTGTGGTTTTCGAGATTACAGTCTATAAAAGAAATAGTACAATGTCTTAGAAAGGGAAAATGCATGAAGATATTTTAAACTGCAATTCTTATGGAAGATTCGGTACGCTTTGTGTAAGAAAGGGAAGCTTTCTAGCAAACACTTAAGTTTAATTTGATCAAAATTACTAGACTGAATTCTAAACTCAGTGGTGCAACAACCCATGAGGGCCGAGGTCTACTGTGCCCATCTCAGTATACGTGACCATTGGGCGCTGAGCTGCATAAGCAGATGTGCCGATCAGGGAGTCAGTCTGAAGCGAAACCCTCAGTGTTTAGTCCCCAAGCAAGCTTGGTGCTCATTTATCGACCCAATGAAGGGATGAAAGGCTGAGTTGACCTTGCCCGGCCTGAGGATAAAGCCCCGGACCTGTAGCCTGGAAGCGCGATACGCAGCTATATCAGTAGAAAGACATGAAATTTCACCGCTTCCTCTATATATTTCTAAAACGTAAAATATTTAACACATTAAAGAGTTATCGATTATTAATTTTATTTATTTGTTGTTACTTATGCCACCTGATCGACTTTATCTTCAGGTCGAAGCCTGCGAAATTCATCACGGCAAAGGGAAAATCACAGTAACGCCTATCGTTAGCTGTAACTTTGAGCACCATACAGATTACAGAATGATTTGGCTCGATTCCACCCCAATTTTGAGAGCGAACACCCTGGGGTTGGTCAAGGCTTCCCACCTCTCTTCCCCTTCCATCAACCTCAGGAGAGGATTTGCGACTCAATGTACCCCCATGCCACGAATTCACAAAACATTTACAAACATCCATGCTGTAACGGGTCTATCCGTGATTTTTCAATTAATCCAAAATCTATCTTTTTAACTGTGAGTTCAGCTGAAAACTGTTCTTGGTGAAGAAGACGAGATAAAAACACATCAGAGCTTCTATTTAAGAGTTTGCATTAGAGTAGACGATGGTGGCTGATAGTGGAGATTGAAATGTGAATAAGATTACGACTGGAGGTCGTATAGTTAGGCAAGTTATCTAAAGAGAATACAAGAAAGAAAGTCAAGAATGCTTCAGTTTTCAGAAAAGTGCGTTTGTTTACATCATATTTAAATTAATCCTAAGAGATTGCTCTTCCGGTTTTAATGTTTAGTGCATTCCCTTTCTTTAATTGTGACGTGTGATTAAGTAAAAGTAAGTAAAATTCTGTTTAATGTACTATGACTGTTCTTTGCTCGAACCCCCAAACACCAACGTCCTCCGTGACGTTACAATGCCTTCTCCGGGATTCGAACCCAGGTCCAAAAGAACAGCTATCAGCGTCACTAACCCCTATACCGGATGAGCGACTATTTCATTTATTTAAAGTTATGGAATAATTCTAAAAATCCCTTCAACACAACAAACATGTATCATAATGATCCGTGGTCAAATGACGAGGCTGATACCTGAATGAACATTTTGTACTCGACATCCCCACGATGTCAACTTAATGATTTTGAGACTTGACATATTTATCGCTATCAGCCTTTGCAATAGGAAGCTGTTGTGATTAGGAGGCTCACGCTCGCTATATTCATCTTAGCTATGTTTCCATTACCTTAGCAATAAGCTGTAACCATTACCATGTAAGAGGTTACAGCTATCCTGTTGTTAAAGATATGCGCACTGTATTATACAATTCTAAAGTAAGGATTCTGCAATTATATGAATTATATTTTATGTTAATATCGCATTATAACAACATGAGAGGACTTGGGACTGGTAATTTAGTTACAACCCATGATCAAATAACAAGAACGATATCTTTCTTTGGTAAATCTCTCTATTAAATTCCACCCCTCGCTACGAGGACTTGAAAAGTCCTATAATTCTGCCTGAGTGGGTTTTAAATGGATACACAGGATTCAAATGTGTGGTTCGATATGAATATCATTGAATATTAGCTCATTTCCATTACTATTTGGTTACAGCATGAAAGAACTCTTTTTGAAGAAGTTAAGCATGTTTTTCATCAAGAGTATGAGCTCGTATTCTTTTAGGAGCCATTGTTGTAGATTTAGTTGTCATCGGTTCTATCAAAGAGCAAAGGTAGTGATTAATTTTTTTTGAATTAGCGTCGCATTTCGATGCAGCATGAAGATTATTGGCGATGAACCATTCTAATTTTGAATTACGTGAAAGTGATGGAGAAGATATTTTTAAGCCGAAGCCCCATCACAAACATTATATTTTAATACCTATACCTCTAGCCCCACGACATGATGGTTTTCGAAGCTTTAATTCTGAGTCCTCTACTTTACAGAAAAGTTAGCATTTCATAAATCTTGACCAATTCTATATGAATGTGTGTGTGCTTAGACCCTCTACGTCTAATTCAATAAAATACCTAAATCTCTGTCAAATATTTATATGGAATTAATTGTTCATCCATAAATATGTGTTCAGTTAAAATCAGGCCAAAAATATTAAAATATATTGTGAGTTGTTTACACGAAACCCTTTGAATAACCTGTTCATTTATATTTCTTAAATGGCTTCAATCGTTTTCGATCAATTAAATCGACATGTGTGACACCTTAATCGAACGCGTTTATGACACGCCCGAAGAAAGAAACTTTTTCGCAAGTTCAGGCTGTTGTTTTCTTTAAACAACGCGTACTCAAATAATTTTTATTGTTTATACTCTTAATATGCAATAATCGATTAATATTGCTAAATCAAATCAAGCTTACATTGAAATTTTGCTTGTTTGCTTCTAATGGTTTCAAGAAATACGTTCGTCACACCCCCAATCAAATGCTGAACAGAAGAAAAATAAGGATAATAAATTTTAGATCACTTTAAATTCTTAAACTTTGAGCATTGCAAATATTTCTAATCAAGTAGTCAAATTTGGCCATATGAAAAAACAGTATTATCATAAAACATTGTCTAAAATGGAATCGGAGCTATTTGAAAGATTTCGCAGTAAATGAAAAAAATGATCAACAGATTCATTCATCGATTAGAGAGATGAAAGAAAAATAAGCAAAATTTATCATATTTGTTATGATACAGTATTTTTTTTTTAAATCACTGTGTGATTAAAATCATTGAAGTTTTTCATCAATTAAACAATACTGAAAGAAAAACCTTCATAATATAAAATGATATTGAACTATTTTCTCATAATGTGCTGAATTGCATCAGTTTAGAGAGACCATTTTTAAATCATTTAACTATTAGCATTAGTCATCGGTTAATTAAATTTCAAAGGAAAATTAAATTTAAATGTAAATTTTACATGTAAATCAGACTAACACTAAAAGCACATTGTAGATAGATCTCGCACACACATTTAAAAGATTTAATAAGCTAATCATGTGTGTTCTAAATGGTTTCTAATGTATTTTTAAATATGTAGGTGATATAATTTTTATTAACTTAATATTAATTACGCTGAAAACATAATTACCGTAAAATCCGGCGTATAGCGTGCACCGCCGTATAAAGCGCACCTATACATTGAAGCTGCAATTTTTAATTTTTATATATAGGGGTATAATGCGCACCCCTTTTTTGCTAAGGAATCTGAAATATACATATGTAATGTTCTTATGTTTTGAAGTCCTTTATTCGAGATATTATTCCAAGCCTTAGAAAAAAATTCTCTACTTCTTGAGCTACAACCCTTTAAATTCATAAGGTGTGTCATTTCTTTTAACTAAACAGTATTTCGATAAATGAAGGAGTCTTTTTTTTTTACTACGCTCATCTTTTTTATTTTTTAAGCTATCATTTTCATACCCAGCGTAAAACACGCAACCTTTAAATTTCGATTTTATTTTTTGTGTTCAAAGTGCACGTTATGCGCCGGATTTTACGGTATATACTTATACTTCTATGTACACTGATGAGCTAAACATGGGAGAGCAGCGTGCATATAGCCAGATGGCCTTAGTTGTTCGTAAGGAATGTATAAATAGGCAGCATACTGTAGGAGTTTTCATTTGTAATCCATGTGAAAAGTATTCTGATGTGATTAAAACCACGTAATGAAAATTATTAGACATTGAACGCGAGCTGCTTACGAATCAACTTATGCTGCACTTAATAGAAAGAACAGACAATCTCAGTAGCTAGTTTTGAATACAAATCGTTTGGGTACCTTCACACTAGATCAACTGGCACTTCTTGTCAATCTATCGAAAACCACATTCTCCTCCCAACTAGTTGACTCGACTAAAAGGTAGACGTTACGATCTTCACATGCGGCAACTAGTGTATTGAAAATGAAGAAACCTTTTTTTATTTCTTCGGACTCGATCTGTAGACCGATCAGTCCGGCACACTCCCTTTTAAGTTAACTTTGTATCACAGCCTGGGAAAGGGATCTCTACTCTTTCCACTCTAGAGGAATGGTGACAAAAAAACAAAAAAAAAAAACGAATTGACACTGGCACAAAGTTATCTCTTTTGAAACTGGTCTAAGGCGTTCAATTTTTTGAAACTGTTATAGAATTTAACACGTCCTTGATCCACAGTATTGAAAGTGTGCTAAGATATCATTTCAGGAATTACTCTCCATAGACATTTCAGTAGCCGACCGCATCTACTTAATCACCGAAATCAGAGATTTACCAAAAACAAGCGAAACTTTGTCAAATAGTAGCAGCAATGAATGCTGATCGTACAGTAATCTTGGCTGTGAGGACAATGGAGCGAAATTCGGTGTTGATGGGATAGACAACAGAAGACTAACTCAATTGCCCAACACGCCATAGATTACAGCTGCCCCCCCCCCCCCCGATGGACTCTTGAATATGCCTGTTGGAAAAAATCGTTGCTTGTTCAAATGAGTCACAATTCCATTTGGTATAAACTGATACAGTGGTTTCACAAGAGTGATTCAGACCCCTTTTTAGAGACAAATGGCCTTCAAACTTTTTTGAATTATGGAAACCCTTAGAATTATAAAGTGATCTGGTGGAACCCCACTCTTTCTCTTTTTTGGATAACATAAAATAATACTTAAAATAGGTCAACAAACTATATAGGTACTTTATATAAAGAAAAATGTTGTACTGGTTACAAACTTGTTGCAACCTAAATTTTTTTATATAATGCTAATATTTTAATATATACTCTTTCATAATATTAATATATATACTCCCAGATCCTGCATATATACATTATAATTAGCAACTGGAATTATGTGCTTGCATTTTTTTTTACACCAAACTATCAAAGTCTACGTCTATAGAAATTATCTACGGTCACATTTTATTATCTGCGTTCAATGAATTTTCAAATTTTGTTTTTGTTACCACATAAACATTTTTCTCTTAAATACACTGTTCGGAACGGCATTAAAATGTTTATAGCTGTGGGAGAAATCCTGCATGAATTTTTTTTTTTGTTTTTGTTTTTGCAACCTGAAGTGTACGAGCTGTTTTTGCTAAAATTTAGATTTTAGAGGATATTTATTCCGTGTAAATTTGTAACCAAAAATCAAGATCTTCACATCTGTATTTTATCTTAGTTTCTGTTGATAGTTCAATCACTCGTTCTTGTTTTATATGAGTAATAAATCCTGATTTTTATTGAAGTAATAAAATGAATTTTTTCAATCCAGCCCAAAAAAAACTCGTTTAACACTCGGGCTCCGGGGAACACAGTTTGAAGACCACTGCTTTAGACCATAGATCCAAGTTATGAAGAGTCACTGTGTATGAACTAGGTCATCTGGTCAAATTGAAACAATCAGTGAAATCATTGAGAGTAAATGGTTATTTTCAGCTGCTTGAAAACAATTTGCAGCTGTAACGCTTCCCATCACATAGCTGTGAATCAGCTTCTTTTGTGGATATGATCACCACACGTGCAATGACATCTGCACCCTAAAAATATTGCGGGGTCTTGTCTTGGACATCGCCGGGGGCAACCTTTGACACCATGACGAACCCCTACTCCGCCCACGAACCGGATGTAACTTGAGGATAAAGACGCCAACCCTATTATCACGAAGGTCCAGAGAGAGAACGAGAGATGGTCTGAAAACTTCACTGAGAACGGACGCAAACTCCTCCCTCACAAATAACATTATTTCACACAACTCTAATAATCTCCACAGAAAGTTTAGTAACTTCAATGTTTTCTCTGTAAAAATAGCTGTGATGTAAATAAACTAAATATTTAAATTAATCAATATCACGCTACCTATATTTATCTCAAACGTCACACAGCCATTCATGGACCATTTCTCAAAGAAAGATAGAATTTTTAGGAATGCAATGCTCGTCACACGGACGAAATCCTTCGCGATTGGTTTGTTGAATATTAGGGCTTTCCAACAAAAGATTTGGACAACTGGATTCCCAGACATGAATCCCTCAAAGCATAAATGGAACATAATTGAAAGATCAATTCGTACGCAAGATAAAGTGCTGCAAAATCATGGACTGTTGCTCAGGTAACATGACTGAATATTTCTTCGGGGACTTCTCACAACTGGTTGAGTTGAATCACTTCGCCATAAATCAACTAAATTTCATTTGTGTTTGTTATAAAAAAAAATTATTTTTGAAAAACTAAATGTTAAAATGACTTAGTTGAAATTAATAAGCAAGACGTATATAAGAAATAAATATTCTGAAGCAAAACCATTCTAAAAAAACCAGGATAATTGTAATAATGCCTTGCGCAATTTAGATACTAAAAAGTAAGAGTAAAAATAGTGTGTCGAGTAGGAAAATTCTAAAAAGTTTTTATATCGAATATCTGCAAAAATCTTGTCTCTAGCAGTAAATTTAAAGTCCTTTCTTTTTAGAACTTTTATAGAGGTGCGTTATTTCCACATTTTCCAAAGTACAAGCCTAGTATTATTAATGAACTGTCAAACCCAGGGATCATAAAAGAAGCAAATAAGCATGAAATTTGTAAATGAGATCGGCAAAAAGGTGAAGAGATAAAAATAAATAAATAAATAAATTGAAAGCAAATATTTGGATGCTCGTGAAAACGTAAAAGGCAATTAGCGCATGGCTATCTTTCCCAAAGATAATGAAGATCGTTTCATTCTTGCTTTTGCTTTTTGGTTTCCACACCAGCTCCTCTTCACCCCCCCCCCTTATTTTACCCTTCTTTCTTTTTTTCTTTCTTTTACTTTGAAATCTTACTAGGTTTTTCATTACTCCAGATTGTTCCTCATGAATATATTTCAGAGTTTTTTAACATATCGGAGCCATTTTTTGAATATTTTAAGCCTAAATGGCGCTGAATGTCAATTGTTTGCGCGCTCAAGCATGGTTCTATCAAAAATTTTACAAATCATTTTTCAAACTATTCGCTAAATAAAAAAAAATATATAAATAAAAAGATATTTATCATGCGAGTATGTTTTTGTTAGATTTTTCGTTGATGTCAAAGAGCGAAGAATATTTTTTCTCTCTTTCTCCTCTCCTTTTTACTTGCCCTTCCTTTATTTTCTTTCATCATTCGAAAATATATATTTATTTTTTTTTTATTCTTTCCTCATTTGCATTTCTAGTAAAAACGGTGGTTCTTTAACGTCGCCTCTGCTTTATATATTTATTTTCTTCTCTCAAAAAGAACCTAGATTTTGTAAAGTCAGAACATATTAAACTTTTTTTCTGCACCTTAAATAATTTTTGCTCCTAAATTTGTTCTCGTTTACGAATTCAAATTTGGCATTCGCGAGTCCTTTGGCCGTCTGTTGCCATTCGCAAGCAGCGAAATTACTCAGAAGAAAAACTACAGCAAAAAGTTCGGCAGGCTTCTTTTCGAATATTCTTCTTTTTTTTTCCACTTAAAGAGTTTTTTCTCTTTTCCTTTCTTTTAGCTTCGTTCGACTACATTAAAATATGACAGAGGCCGAATTTAATCTAAATTAATAACCTTCGAGTTTTTGAAGTTTTATTTTTTTCTGCGTTTGTTTTGATACAGCAATAAGTTAATTGAATTTTTTTTTCTTTTCCGAATCTTTAAAATCGAAAGACCATTGCGGATATCATTTGTCAGCCCTTTTTTAAAAAACTGAACAGTTATTGTTTTTATAACCTAGTTTCTTTTTCTTTCTGTGCTCTTTTTAAATTACTTTTTCCTTTCTCAAGTACGCTACTTTTTACGTAATGAGAATACAATGCTTACATTCGTTTTAAATGCATTAAAGTTGTTCAAACTTAAAAAAGTGTTTTCAACAGACAGTATTATTGCTTGTGAGTTACTTAGTGTTATCGTTATTTTTAAGCAATAATTATTCTATAAGAGAGCTTTTTTATTGTAACTTCGGTTTGAATAACGAATCAAGTAGTATGTAACATAAGTGCTGTAAGAGTTCACGAGCATATATATATTCTTTGCTTTAATGTTAATTCATCGTTAAATTGCTTCTTACACGCCTGACTTCATAGCTTAAGGTTCCTTAGACTAGTGTGGTGTGAAGTCTGGATTAGTCGGGTGCAAATTCAAGTGTCATCCTCGTCACTGGCTCGAGGCTCAAAATCACGTTCGTCACCAATAGTTAAATAGTAATCCAAAATAAAGCATTTTCTTTTTCGGGAAAAAGTGATTCATTCAATTAAATTCATTCAAAACAGAAAGGGGGGGAGGGGAAGTGATCATACTTAATCTTAAAGAAGAGAGAATCGTGATTAATCATAATTTCATAACATAAAGAATTTAAACTATGGAACGTTTTGAGAGCCCCAATTGTATTTTTGTGAAATATTACTTTTTCTTCTGTGTAGGAATGAGTTGAATGATTGAATTTGTACTGGTTTATTCGTACATCTCATCTTTTTTTTAATTACTAAAGACATAAAATGATTCCCGGGGCTTACAGGAGTAAGAAAAATAAATAAAATTAAGGAAAAATAACAAAATAAAAGCTACGAAACAGATAAAATGACAAAAACAAATAAGTTACAAAAATAAGCAAGTACATTACAAAATTAAACAATTAAGTAACAAAGCCAAAACAAAATTATAAAATCAAATCAATAAAGTTACAAAATAATGTGAATGAAGCTTTACTTGAATCTAGCAGAAAAAATTAAGAGGCCAGTTGATTTTAAGAGCATGCGGTTTAACCTTCACACGCAGGCACATTTTCTTTTTTTCTCAAATTTTGAGCAAAAAAGGATAAAATGTTCAACACTTTGCTCACCACCAACATTGCAGTCACAAATTTTGGAAGGGCACGGGTTAAATCTATGCAGGAACATTATAAAATTACCATGGCCAGTGAGGAATTGTGTGACTTTAAAATTCGTGAAAAGGTGGTCTTAAAACAGTCTTTGCGGAAGGGTCAGAAAAAATTTCTTTGTCAGAAAAGAGTAAGCTGATTGCGCGTACTAAAAGTTCCAAAAAGGGACCATGTTTTCTTCTGTCTTTTTCTTGTAAAATGATTTTGGAATATTAACTGATATTTCATTCCCGCTTTGTACCCACGTTATCTTTGTAAGCAATTTATAAATGCAACTCCCCCCCCCCTTATCCTGTATTTTTCTTGACCGATATTTGCTTTGTATCTTTTACATATCTTTGTTTTTTAAAACTTTAAAATTCCCGCTTAAATAAGTATTGTTAAGACTTGATTTTCCCTGTAAAAAGAATGAGAGGTAATTTTTATTAAATAAGATCGATGAGAGTTCTTTACTGGGAGGTCAGTTTGTTCATCTAAACGTGTGGTCCTCAAACTGTGCTCCGCGGAGCTTTGGGGTTCCACGAATCAAACCCACGAGTTAAAAAATAGGAACGAAAATTATATGTTGTGTATGCAAAATATATATATAGATTCACGTTCTCTATTAAGTTTGTACAAACACAAGTACCTAAATCCTTTCATCTGAAGTGACGCGCTTACCCGGAGGGCAGAACCCGGGACCTTTGGATCCGAAACCGAGTGACTTAACCACTATACCAAAATGATCACTTTGGTACGGAGGTTGTTACAGGCTTATATTAGATGATACCGCTACACATCCCAACGCAAATCACACTTACCACGGGGAAAAAGTTTAAAATACTATGCGGTTCTGGATAGCTTCTTTTTTTTACACATAATTTGTTGGAATTTTTAATTCTTTGCATATGCGAGCTTGGTAGCCGTTAAAATGGATAACTGTGGTAAAAATTAACCCGAATAAAAGTAATAAAAGGATTATTTGTGTTTCGTGAAATTTTTTTAGAGGAAATGGTGTAAAATTATTCAAAATCGATTTAAAAAAAGTTGGGCATTTGTGTAAATTTGATTTCGGGGCTATTTATTTAGTTCCATCATCTATACACATAAGGCAGCACGGGAATAGTAAAGCCATGTACGCGATTACTGCTTCTTGGCCATTTTGTAGTTATTGGATCTTTAATTTATTTCAAACATAAATATTTTTTTTAAAATGCAATATTAAATCCATCTAAATCTGCACCAATTTATTTGTATTCCTCAATGGGCCTATTAAGCGCAAATAAAATCGAGCCAAATAGACTTTAAACGGAATGTAGATTTTATTCAAGATGGCCACCTCGCACTAAAAAACAAACGAGTAGGGAAGAATAAAAAAGTATTACTGAAACTTGATGAAGCATTTCAGAAATGTAGAATTGCAATCATTTAAAAATTATTTAAAAAGTAGAATAATAAGAAATTTACTTATATTTTCCTGAAAAACAGCACCCAGGATAAAGAAATTGAATGTGAGGAATTTCAAACTGACGGGGAAAAAAGTAAAATAAACGAAATTAAAGAAAATTAAAAATTAAAAAATAAATAATTTACAGCTAAAAGAAGAATTTTTAAAAAATAATAAAGCGATTTTATTACGGGATGTGAAAAAAATACTACGAAATCATTTATTAAAAATAAAACAGAAATTCGCAATTTACTAATATTAAAAAAAATTAATTCTGCCTGACCGATTTATCGTTATGTCATTTGGAATTTACACCATAAGAGATCCACAGTAAAAAATTCGACTACCCAATTTATTACTTTTTTGAGAGAGAGTTGTTATACGTCCTTTACCAGATTTACCAAATTTCTCTCTCTTCCATTGAGCGAAATCAGTAAAATCTTAACCATGGTTGAAGAAAAAAGAAATCCAATATCTTAAAAAATAAAATTGACCAGAAGAGCAAAATATGGTCAACGTATTAATCAATAATAATTTAACATGGAACTCTCATGCTCTTTTTAAAAAATAACCCTGGCACTCACCAATAATTTGAGATATCCATAATCAAAGGGAAATTACAAAAAGAGAATACTATAACAAAACAGCATCCAATATAAAAATAGATAAATTTTTTTAAAAATTCAAATTGTTTAAAATTAATAGGGCAACCACACACACAAAAATAAGCCAAAAAAAAGTAAGGATCATACATGTGAACACTGTAGTAAGCATATTACCAAACGATAAAAATCAGTACAATCATATTGTAATGCTATCCCCTATCTTGTCGAAAGTTAAAAACAATTTGGTTGGTAAGGACCCTGATAATAAATTAGCCCCTCTTATTGCTCTAGCCCCAGGCGAAGATAGTATACACTCTGAGTTCCTACAGCATTTGAGTACTTGTGCCTTAAGCACTTTATTATAAAGGCTCTTCAATTTGATTTGGAATTCATAAATTAATCCTTCTCAGTGGCTTAGAACCATAGTTTTACCAACATATAAAAAAGAAAGAGATCCAAAGGATCTTTTAGTTACAGACCAATCTTACTTACCAGCATTATGGGGAAAACTATGGAGAGCATTGTAACTAAAAGACTTAGTTGGTTCTTAGAAACCAATAGTCTCCTTGCAGAGGAAGAAGCTGGATTCATACAATTTAGACCTACCAACCAACGGGTAGCACTCCTTAACCAGTCTGTCAAATATGCCTTGAATAAAAGCAGAATACTTTCAGCGGTATTTATTGACCTTAAATCTGCTTATGACACTGTGTGGACTAACAACCTCTCGCTGAAACTCACCAATGTTGGTACTGAGAACAACATTTTTAGTTGGTTTCGTCGTTTTCTATGCTAGAGTTTGTGTAAGGTCAGATATGGTGGAGGCTTTTCCAAATACGATGATCTAAAAACTGGATCACCTCAGGGTTCAGTATCCAGGTGCACCCTCTTCAATATTTATATAAATGATCTTATTCACCAGCTCAAAAAGGTTACTGGAATTAGATGCCTACTTTATGCTGACAACCTTGTGATATGGACAGAATTCCCCAAGAAATAGGCCACACAATTAATCAGTCATAGCTTGAATTTAGCGCTTAAGGTTTTGGAGCGTTGGTGCGATAAAAATAACATAAAGGGTAACTTGGATAAAACAGTCTCATACACATTCTCTTTGACACATCTAACCTTGCATATTGATCTGTCATATTGAGGATATGTCATTCCGGAAGCCGATAGTTTTATCTATTTAGGTGTGACCTCTTTGATCGGAAGTTATCCTGGAGAGCTCATACTGAAAATATTGTAAATCGTGTCTCAAATAGAATGATGCTTTTGAAAAGACTCTAGCTTGGGTCTAGGTGGGGCTGTATGTTCCCATCTTACTTTAAATTTAACTTAGAAGTTATTCATTTTGCCCATTTTGACCTTCTGTTGTGAGCCTCTGATTACAGCATCTAGATCTGTAACAGAATTACTTGATAGAGTCCAAAATCAGGCACTACGGATCATCACAGGGACTGTTAAAACAACCCCGATCGATGAAAGACTTATGATAACAGAAAATGAACTCTTGAAGAATATCTTCCAAGAGAAAGCCCTGCACAACTATGGGATAGATTAATACGATTACCTGACGACCTCTCTCTTTTGAATAAAATCTATATGGATTCTGGGTGACTGAGAGAGAATATTAACGTCGCACTGATTAGCAACACGAGGGCTTTTGGCGATGGTCCACGTAATTTTGAACCATGGTCAAGTGTATGGATTCTGGGAGGTGTTTGATGACCCAACGTGGTTTTATGTAGAGCGTACTGGAATTAAAGGAACCACTTGATATAGATTTCGTCCCCGAACCTCTGATGTCATATTTGGATCCAACTATTGATAAAGGTTTTCGAATCTACACTGAGCTACTCAGGTGGTTTTCAAAAAAGAGCGAAATACCCTAATTTTAAGGTCACTTGCCCTAGAAACGATAGATACCATGTATCCTGAACCTGACTGGGTGTATATCTATACTGATGGAAGCCTTTTGAAGGATTCTGACAGAGTTAGAGCAGGGGTGTATTGTGAAACATTTTCTCTTTTTATTTAACAACTGAAAAATTCCCAGCCACTTTTTAAGGTGAGATAGCTGCCCTTTAAGTAGCACGCGCACATTGTATTGTTATCTGAATAGTTTTACTTGGGATGTTGTCTTCTGTAATTCAAAAGCGACGATTTTTGCTGTGAACTCAAATTCTACTCCTGCCACCTATAACATTCTTGACTGTAAAACCTGCTGCAGAGTCTGTCTGAGTACTCTAAGGAAATCCTCTTGCAGTGGATCCCTGGACACTGCGGTGTAACGGGTAATGAGTTAGCGGACCACTTAGAAAAGGGACCTTCCTTTAAAAAAAACAAGGAAAGCTGTCTCTCCTTTACCAGTACCAAGCATATTATTAAGAAAAAGATCAATGATCTAACTTTAATTCAATACACAGAGAGAAATTCCAATAGAATCTGGTGGAATAATCTTAAAGATCTTCCCATGTGGCTAAGACGTAAAGCAGTAGCAGAGTTTCGTCTGGCTATCAGACATGACTGTCTCCTCAAACATCTTTATCGAATTCATGTTGCACAGGCTCCTTTCTGCATGCTCTGTGATATTTGGGAGAACATGGATGTCGACCACATGCGCCGCTGCCCAGCCCAAAAGGGCTCCTTTTTGTGCGATATTTATTGGCAAGCTAGGGACTTATTGGGTTCATAGACTTTTCTTGCCACATTGTTTTTTCCTACTTTGTTTGTTTCGTCTGTTTTTGTTGTGGCCGCGGTAGCCAAGTGGTCTAGGCATCGGATCGTGGCTAGCAAGTCATGAGTTCGATCCCAGTATCACTGAAGACCCACCGTGTAGGGGAACAATGCACGTTAAATCTGTCGAGAGCTCAAATGTCCTCCCGTTGGTGTGGTAGTTAGAAGAGGGGGTGCCAGCTCAGGTGTCGTCCGCGTCACTTGACCATGGTTCAAAATTACGCGGACTGTCCCCAAAAGCCCTCGTGTAGCTGACCAGTGGGACGTTAATATTCACTCACTCATTCATTCATCTGTTTTTGTTCTTGCTCCTACCACCTAGTGGTGTAGTGGTATTTTGTAACCCTGGTCAAACCCAAATAAAAAAAAAATTGCTCTATATTCATCCAAATTTGTTATACTTCTGAAAAAGATGCCTATGCATAAAATGAACTAAAACATTTTTTCTCTAACTCATACCGAATATTTTAAAAATAATTTTACATGTGAAAAATAGAATTTTAAAAAGTGTTCTACAATTATTTTCAAAAAAATTGTCCAGTGATTTTCATCAAATATAACTCATTTATTATGTTTTGTGTACAAATGTGTGCGTGTGAAATATTTTATTTAATTAAGTTATGTTACTAAAAAAATGGTATCTAAATGAAAATGTGTATTACCAGGTGCTAAAATTTATATCCATGCGCAACTAAAAAGGAAAAAAAATTGAATTAAAAGAAGTTATTGTTGTCGTTCTGCAATAACTAAAATATTATTATATTATAGGCGTACAAAAAAAAATTTAACCTCTGTTAGAAATATTAAAAATTTATATCACAAAAACGGTCAAGATTTTGGGTATATTACTATTTCAAGTAAGCCCCGCAACCCTTAAAAACGTGAAGATTTGGAATGACATGTGATTGTACGGATTTAAATATTTCGTTTCTATTTAATTAGATAAAGAAAGTTAACAGCATATACAGCCACCAACAGTTCAATAACTTTTTTTACTTAAAAATAAGTCGCCAAATCTGGAAAAGATATATGGAATTGTCGCCAAATCTGATTATCTTATTCCTGACGATCCTGAAAAGGACAATGGAACAAAATTATGAAATTATTGTATTGTCATCGGTCCTTGATAAGTGTACGAAATTTCGAATGAATCCGATCTTTTTAAGCAGGTAAAAATCGAGTTCTAAGATTCCGTTACATGCAAGTGAAACTTATAAAAGCGTGGTAATATTTGGTGAAATCATAAAATATATCACTACTGAGATACATTAAAAACTGCCTATTCATTTGAAACTGTCTAGAAATAATTAAAAAAACAAATTAAAAACTCATTAATACTGTACGATTGCTTACCAATTATGTCATAATTTATTGTTTTACCTTCCCTTAGGAAACCGTCTTCGTTTGGGAAGCTCATGTTTTTACTGTATCCATAAACCTCCACCCTGTCTTTAGACACCATCCTCAGTTAGGATGCTGACGCATAGCCTTATCCTGTCTTAGGAAACCGTTTTTGCTTAGGATGGTGACGCATAACTTTACCTTGTCTACAAATGCAGTCTTCATTTAGAAAGCTGAATATTTTACTGTGTCCACAAGCATTACCCTGCCTTCAGACACCGTTTGCGCTTAAGAATCTGACGTTTTTAATGCATCGATAACGCTTTACTTTGTCTTCGGATATAGTTTGTGAATGAATAAAGGAATTATTTTTTGCTCATTTTATTAATAAAAATATGCTCAAATTATCTTTCAGTAAATAAAGTGTAAGGATTCGCTGCAGTAACCCCGTTTGATACAAAAAATCTCAGTGTCTTCAAGATTTCCATTTTTTTAAAATTTTAAATCACTTTCAAATAACAATTCACTAATTAAATATTAATTTTTTTACTTGTAATAAAAATATATATCTCGCCAAAGTATTATCTTTTAGAAATGTCTGGAGTAAAATTTTAAAAGTATATTTTTTCCCTTCAATTTTAAAGCAGCTTAAATATTTCTAAAAACAGACATGTTATTAATCCCAGTAAAATTCCTTCATTTTTGACTTTTTTAAAATAATTTTATTGAAAAACTTTATTGTTCAATTTTTTAACTGAACTATAATTTGAAACTTTAATTACGTAAATTTAACGTTTAATATTTTTGTACACTAAAGATTATTCATTCTCAGTATGAGTATCGAAAACAAAAGTAAGTTTAAAAACTTCGTGATAAAATAAAAAAAACATCTTCATACAAAATGCTTAAAATTATACTCATATATGGTGGTCCTAGAATCAATCTAATACTTTAACAGTTTGTAAGAAAAACCCTGTCGCTGAACCTTCAAAATTTTACTTAAAGGGAAAAAATGAACCTTGTTCCCCAGAAACCCCATTTAAATCAAAGATAGTAAAACCTTTTATTTTTAAAGTTCGTTAAAAATAAGAATACATTGTTGACCACACAAGATGCAAAACGAAGAAGGACCAGAGATATCACAGCAAAATTTACTTGGTAGATAACATGTGCTACAAAAATCAAGCGATTAAAATTACAGCCTCTTGTGAAGTGGGGATGATAACAAAATGAGTAATTGGTATAGCCACCATTGTTGGCTGTAACCACTGCCACACTCCTCAGAAAAGAGAAAGAATTAAATGAATGCAAGAGGCTTTGGATGTATCCTTAGGGAACAACAGTCCATGCGGTTTCCACTTATTGCCAAAGTTGATCTGGTGGAACAGCGGGTGGTGTATCCCTGGCCAATCGTTGTGCAAGCATGGACTACACGTTTTCGATTGGCGGTAGATAGGGTTCACAAGCAGGCCAAGGAAGCAATTCAATCTGATGGGTATAGAAGAACTTTTGAACATTGCGTGCCACGTGTGGTCATGCACTATTCTGTTGGAATATGGCTGATCACAAGTACTGAATGTATGGGAAGACCACGGGCTCCCAAACCTCAGTTATGGAACATTGGCTGTTCAGTGTACCGGCAATGCGTACTAGAAGGGTGAGGCAGGGAAATCCAATACAACCCCAATTCATGATACTGGATGCATGACCAGTGTGGCGATGCATAACGAAGCAGTTCAGCAGCCTCTCACCACGGTGTCTATAAACTCGAATCCGACCTCGTGATGTTGCAGGCAGAAGCGGGATTCGTCAGTGAACGCAATGTCGTTCCATTCCGTTGTTCTTGTCCGCCGTTCATCGCACCATTGGCGGCGCAAACGCCTGTGGTTTCCAGTCAAAGGTAAACGAAGCAATGAACGCCTTATAGGCCTTCCACTCTGCTGCAAACGGCGTCGAATTGTACGAGTGGATACCGAATGAAGCGTAACAGACTGAATCTATTGTGATATGGTTCATGATGTGGCTGCGCGATCTATCACTACTCCCGCCTGTCATCACGGGCAGTGGTGAAACGAGGTAGATGCGATTGGGCTCGTCGGTCCATCGTTTCCTTCTACATCCAGCGATAACAGATCCGCATCACAGTTACTTGGTTTCGTGCAGTACGTTGACCGATTTCTCTGAAGTGTAATCCGCAGTCGAATTCAGAAACTTGGTCAAAAGACGCTCGTTGTTTTCCACGAGGCACTGGTAAACAGTATACGCAAAAAACGCACTAAAAACAATTACCGTACTTAAAGTTGCCAATCTGTTCTACCCTTATATTGCGCTCGTGGGTGGCTGTATGGTCACCCGTGATGTGCGTCTGCGCAATAATACTAATGATTTGCATATTTCATCACTACCAATGCATGATATAAATTTCACATTGCATTTAGGGCTAGCAGTACATATACAGCTGCTCTCAAAAGTGTTCATACACCTTAGAAAACATTCTAAAAAATTTAATATTTCCGACTAATAAAAAATATACCGGAATTATAATTTTCAGAAAATTAAACATTGACAAAAATTTGGTTGGGAGGACAGGAGTATAATAGTTCGTAGAAGAAATCCCTAAGAATTTAGTTGGAACAGTGAATAATGGTAATGAAGGTTTTCTGGTGAGGGCGGAGTATATCGGCTTCAAGATTAGGTATTTTTTACGGTACTGGGATTCATAAGCTTAGTTTGACTATTTTGAACAGCAATTTGAAATTATCTGCCCAAACTTTGGGTATTGGAGACGAATTCAGTTTTTAGATAATAACCCCCATCGTACTTCTCTCATCGTACGCCTGTGGTGTATCTATAACTGTCGCTAAATTCTGAAAACTCTTCAATCACCTTATTTAAGCCCAATAGACAGGGCCGATCCTAGGAGGTGTGCAGTGCGTGCACCGCACGCGGGCGGCCGTAGGCCGTATATGATTCTATCAATTAAACATATTTTTTTACAAATTTCTCAAAATAAAGCTTACAATAAATCGAATAAATATGCTGAATTTTGAATAGTTACTGAAAAATGAAGTCCCGATTTCCCGATAACACAGTGTAATTTAAGAAAAATAAATGCGTTAGTGCATAGTGTGTGTTACCACATTGCCCATAAATGTGTACTTTACACATACTCTTCATATGATAGTGAAGTTCGTGGTGGAGCCAACAATACCGCATTGAAAAAGAAGGATTTTTTTTTGTTTAATAGCGGCACTGTTAGAGAGAACGCACTGTGGATCGATGCTTAATAAAGGCGTCTCAAAAAGGATTTTTGCGGAAGTTGCTTTACGAAAATATCTAATACGGTTAATATAATAATATTTAATTTCAATGTGAATTTGGGGAATTTAAAAGTTCTCAATTTAATAACAACCTTACAATTTTGAAAAACAAAATAGGGAAAGAAGTGATTCTGCCTATGATTTTACAGCACTTTAAAAAAATTCCTCTTTTTCCTTTTTAGGGATATCAAAAAGTAGTTTCTTATAGTTATATTTGGTATTAAGTTATAAGAGAAAAATTTTGCAGCTTCTTTTTACTTTTGAGTAAATGATTTTCATTACAAAGCCTATTTGAAAAACACTTAAATATTCACATAGTATTATTAATCTTAGCGAAGTTCTAAATTTAATTTTATGTTGTAGGAACTTAAGGTACTTTAGTACTATGTTAAAAAAATACTAGTTTTATGCGTTTTTTTTTAAAGTCCTGATTGTGACCAGATGCCATATAATCAAACAGGCGAATCAAGTGATTCACAACATAGCACTAAAAACAGAAATAAATACACACGTATACATTGCACACGTATAAATACATTGACTTGTGTAAAAAGCTAATCTTGACTTATATATATCTTCCCGCTTATTGTATACTCCTAATTGGGGAGTAATTTCATATGATCATATCCACTTAGCTCCTTACCGTGTTTTCTATATTGTCTCTATGTTAGTAGCAGGGGCGGCTCTAGGGACAGGGAAACTGGACCTATGTCTGAGGTGGCAAATTTTAGGGGTGGCATTTGGACAAAATTCAAAAAATATTTTTATTTGTAACGAAAAAATTGGTATGAAAATATTTTTTGAAATATTATTTATACTTTGGAAACCTGGTACCTTATATAAATGCCTGGAATTTTATTTTAGGCTGAATTGAATTGCCGACTACTGTCAGTAAAATTTGAAACAACTATAACTTTAAAAAAAGTTACGCTGCGTGGTGATTTGTTGTAACAAGTATATGGGACCCCGACCTCGGAATACAATTGCAAACGATTATTTTTTGTACATGGTATTACTATGTTAAGGGTGACAAATGCGCATAAAACAATATTTTGGTTAGAGCAGCGTTTGGCAAAGTGCAGTTCTTCAAAATTCTGCTTTTATGTAGAATCAAAAATGTTTGTTAAAAAACTCTGTTGATCACTCTTTTCTAATTTATAAATATCTCTTTATAAAAAATAACTTGCCTTTACATCCCCATTTAAATGTTAGACTGGCTTTCTGACTTGATTTGTTTTTAAATACATATTTGATTTATCATTTTTGTAATTTTCAGTTATATATTTGTATCCAGCAATATGAATCTGGTATTTCATTTCATGTATCTTATTTTCTTCTTCCATGCTGTGTGCGTTTAAAGTCAGTTTTCTTATGTGTTGAACCTTGAAGGTTTCGAGGCTTGTGTGTACGTTAAATCATGAAATTTGATATGTTTTTTCTTATTTTCTTCTGTAGCTTTCTCCCCATTCCGAGTGGGTAGCAAAAAAGCAAAATAATACACTATAATTCTTGCCTCTACACCAGGTATTAGTCACACAGAACAAATAAAGTTTGTTGTTATAGATGTGTTGGCACTCCTGATGGTAAGGTACAAGGGGTAAAAGGTACGAAACGACATAAAAATGAAACAGTTAAATATTTGCATATTCCGCCAAGGGAGAATGTAGTGAGACATCTCGGGATGCCATTGGAGACTCTGACTGGGATCGGATCATGCGCGGGTGCCCGCATGCGCAGGAGAGAGCAAAGGCTCTTATAAAAAGCGGCGTCCAAATGATGCGAGCACAGAATTACTCGAGCACAGAAAAAGCATTAACTCCGATGTGTACTGTGAGACAATCCGACGCCTACGCAGGTCCATCAAGAACAAAAGACCGGGGCTGCTCACGGAGGGTGTGGTTCTGCTCCATGATAACACGCGTCCACACGTCTCCAGAGTCACACAAATGGAACTGGACAAGTTCCAATGGGAGACGTTGGACCATCCGTCCTACAGTTCGGACGTCACCCTGCGATTTCCATGTGTTTGGTCCACTGAAGAAACACCTGAAAGGAAAGCGCTTCAACTCGGACGACGTACTCAAGGACACTGTGAAGGACTGGGTCTCGTCACAGCCACAGGAATTCTGGGAACAAGGAATCCTGCGGCTTGTTCATCAGTGGGATCGTTGTGCTCAGGCCTATGGTGTATATTTTGAATAAAGTCTATATTTATACCCACCGTGTCGTTTCGTACCTTTTCATTTTATCACCCCTTGTATATACACTCTATAACAAAACAAAAAAAGGATTCCCCAAGGAGTTAACAGATTGTAATGAAATTTCATATGCAAATGATTAAAATTTGGTGTCCAATAAATGAATAGCGAGAGTTACAGTGAGTGCATCGGAATTGCGCCCTCAGCAGGTGCCTACAAGAAGCGATTCTCAATATGATGATCAAAATTTTTGTTGCATTGCGATTTAGGATACCTCTCAACAACTGAAAAAATGCCTCACCGCAGGATTCGAGCGCATTACGAGACACTGTGAGAGTTTGAAAGAGGCCGTATCATTGGATTGAAAGAGGCAGTTGGGCATAATTGGAGAATCCCTCGTCATATGGGTCGAAGCGGTGCGGCCTTTAGAAAATGCTGGCAAGAATGGGTGGGCAGTTGCAGATTTCAGCGTCGTGAGGGTTGCGGTCGACCTTAGGTCCACAGCAGATCGGGAGGACAGATTGCTTGTCAGATCAGCTGTCACAGCGCCTCTGATTGATCGTTATCAACCATCAGACGTGGGACCCCCACACGAGTGTCCACCGTGACCATTCATAGATGGCTGATAGTGAAATTTACGCTTGTACCGACCTTTACGCCACTTGCCATTCACGCCTGCTCACTGTCGAGCCAGATTACAGTAGTGCTTGGTTCGACCAGGTTGGAATCATGCTAATTGGGGACGTATAGTGTTTAGAGATGAATCCCGCTTCCAACTGTGTCCTGACGATCATCGAAAACGTGTCTGGAGATGACCAGAGCTGGAGATAACTGATCTTTCTTTCCCTATTGCACGTCACACAGGCCCTCAATCAGGAGTTATGGTCTGGGGTGCCATTTCTTTTGACAGCCGGATCCCTTTGATCGTTATTAGATGCACACTTACAGCACAGTGATACGTCGATGACATTTTGAGAACAGTTTTACTGCCGTTTCTTTTTCAATACCCTGGCCTTATTTTTCAGCCACATAATGCCAGACCACATACGGCCTGTGTTGCTAAGAACCATATTACAGCTTATCAAACACTTCCTTGGCCTGCCAGATAGCCAAGATCTCTCTCCAATCGAAAATATCTGGGATATGGATATGATGGAAAGGCGACTGCATCTACCAGGAAATGTTGATGGCCTGGCCGGACAATTGGAGCAAATTTGGCAAGAAACACCGCAGGAGACCATCAGGGGGCTATATCATTCTATGCCACGTTATGTGGCAGCTTGCATCCAGGCTAATGGTGGATCAACATTTTAATTGCGTACTCGTTACTTTGTAACTATGTAATTCCGAAATATAAATCATTCAATTTTTCTGAAATTTTAATCATTTTCTATTTTGAATATATTTCTGCCCACCAATTTTTTTCTCGATAGGAAAACTTGTTCTTGGTGCGCCGTGTATTTTTTGTTTGTTGTAGAGTGTATTTTAGAATTTTTCTAGGAGATTTTAGGAATACTTCACAAGAAAGGCTTTTAGGTATGGACATATTCTCTATTAAATCTGAAATCTCTGAAAAAGTTGATTTCACCAAAATTATTGACAAATTTGTTTCTCAGAAAGCCAGAAAAGTTATTTTAGAATTAACTATTCAGTAGTTTTTCTAGAAGGACTGATTTATATACTTCGTTTAACGAGATTTATGCTTCAGTATTTTTAATTAAATGATATTTTCCGAATAAATACTGTTGTTTTGCTTTTCTAATTATAAAATGTCTATTTTGTTTCAAAGGTAATGTTTTTGCTTGTTTATTATTTTGTTAAAGTATTTTTTCGCGATCATAACCCATTAGCTGGATAAAAAATAAAGCTTTACACTTCAAATTTTGTTTGCATTTTTATGTATATTAATGTCTTACTTTTTACTCTTATACAGGTAGATGAGCTTATAACCTCAATGTATAAGTATTAAATAAGTATATAAGTATTGAAATAAGTAACTAAATATATTTATTGCAATAAGTAATCAAATACATAAGCATTATAATAAATAAGTAAATATGTAAGTATTATAATAAGCAATTTAATATATAAGTATTAAATATAAGTATTATTCAAAATATGAAAAATTCTCTAGAAGAGCGGCACGTTAGGTCTTCGCACGCGGGTGGCCGACACCCTATGATCGGCCCTGCCAATAGAACATGTTTTGTGAGAATTTGAAAGATTATAAGGCGTATCATATAGAAACAAAATGTGAACTAAAAACAATAATCACAGAAAAATGGAAGAACATCGATGCAGAAATTACAAAATCGGATGAAATTCATACCAAGACATTTAGAAGTTGTTGTGGGCGATAAAAGATATCCTGTTAAGTACTAAATTAAGAAAAAATAGAATAGTTAAATCTATATTTAGATTTTTTTGTAAATGTGCGAAGAATTTCTTGGCGTAATATTTTAGTAGTTTTATATTATTAATTTTTCAAAATAATAATAACCATGCTTTAAAAATTGATAACGTCACCCCAATAAGAGCAAGTTGCAGAGATATTATTTTAAAAATTACAATTCTTATATTTGTTAATTTTTATTAGTCGAAAACATTAAGTATTTTAGAAAATTGGAAGTGAACGAACACTTTTGAGAGCCATTGTAGACGACGGGATAAGAGTGCCACATAAAGGTAATAGAATGCCCGATTTTCTAATTGTGTGATTCTCCTACTTGTATGTAAATTTATTAAATATTAATATATTTAGCAACTTTTTTTTATTGCTGTGTTCAGTTGATGTTTAAAATATCGTTTGAGATCATTTTGTTTGCTTACGTAGAAAACATACTCTGCCTGAAAAAGTAAGAAAACAACAAATTAAATTCGATTTTTTATTTTATTATAAAATTGGAGATATATAACACATCTTGTGTTAATAATTCTATCCAGCTGGACTGCTTACTGTTTGTTTTTAAAGCGCTTTTGAAAAATGAAAATGGAATTTGTAGCAAGAGTAAAAATTGTCCACATGATAAAGATAATTCGAAAAAAGAAAGGATTTATAGAAAAAAAATGTGAAGAATCTACGTTTTTGAGTCCTGTATAAATTTCTGTAAAATTCAATCAATAGTTTTCCTTTTTAATTTAGCCTGAAACTACTAGATAAATACTCGGATCAGCTGGTTTAAAAGGTCATTCTGCTAAAAGTAATTTTATGTGATACCAAGGGACTGAAAATTGAGACTTATATTTCCGAAGTCTAAGATGAAGCAGCTAATATTTTATTGGAATCGTATGTTGTTTGCCCATGAGAGCCAATTTCTCATTTTCTCTTCTAATAAGTCAGTGATTCTCATCCTTTTTTGTGGTTGTTGAGGCACACTTTTAACAATTTCAAAATTTGACGGCACACTAACAATAAAATAAGTTTAAGAGAACTTTACCTATATCTGCAATACTCTATGTAAAATAGTTTATGATTATAGTTTTCAACGTTAAAAAATAATATGTATGACAAAGACAAACAATATGTTTACTGAATACTTTATTACAAGTTAATTATAAGAATAAGGATAACAAGAAAGAATAAGTTAAACATACCATGTTCAATACCCTTAGTTTATGTTTATAAAACAGCCAAATTAGATTTTTTTTTTCACAAG